>CM055405.1:62282984-62306480 GCA_029228625.1 Pseudolycoriella hygida
CGACCTATCTTGGCATTCAACTCCCCAAGTATGATTTTGATGTCTCGATTCGGTGCTCCATCATACACTTTCACCAGTTTCTCGTAAAATAGCTCCTTCGCTTCATTATCTTTTTCCTCCGTTTGGAGCGTACACGTTAATAAGAGTGTAATTGAAAAATTTTCCTCTTATCCGTAGAGTGCATATTCGTTCGTTGACAGGAGTGAAACCAATCACCGCGTTTCTGGCTCTACCGAAGACCATGAAGCCTGTTCCGTATCCTCTTGGGCTGTCGTTGCTCTTGCCGCTGTAATAAAACGTAATCTAGTTTGCTGTACTGCTGTAATGTCAAGTTTAGTCGCCCTTAGCGCACTAGTGAGTGATCTCAACCCTCCTGGCCGTAACAGAGATCTAACATTCCATGTTCCTAATTGTAAATCGTTGTCCTTTTTCCGTTGCCTAAGTCGTTGCCGTTTATTCTGTCCAATCCGAGGCTCTGTTGTTGAATTCATAACCATATTGCTTTTTTTGAGTGTGGTATGGTGGCTAGCCACACGCACAACCCACAAATTCGATTTCCTCTGACCCGTGGCAAGTCATCGGGTATCACTCTTAAGTTTAGCACAAAACTCCGAAGAGAATTGAGGTCCCGGGGACTACGACGTGGACGTAAAAAGAGCACTTGATAGTTAGACAGTTGCACGCCTGGCAGATGACACGGACTACCACACTCCGCTCATATGCAATCAGGCGCTACCCTATCTAACTACCCAATCCCCTCGGTGGGTCTTCGGAGGTATCGAAAGAGAGAGTGGCCAAATATTCATGATTCCTCTGGAAAAAAGGGACTATCCTAATCATAAAAAACTGTATTTCACCCGGGACTGTATTCCAGCATTAAAAGGTTAGTCATTCTTTGGAATTCGTCAACAGCGAAACTGGGGCTTGCACCATTCACATTGAAGCATCTTGGCGAGGGGCAAAGACAATGCTAAATGCCGAATGTCGTAGGAAACATTTTTAGCATTTTTTAAAGTGATAGGAGACATGTATACAACAAAAAACACAATCGTCCAAAAGAAACATTTGCCTGTTCTTAAGGCTCAAGTGGGCCTCATGTCGGTCCTAAGGTCGGCCCTAACCAAAAAAATTTATTTTTGATATGTTGTAGAGCCAATTGAGGGGTACATTTTTGTCTATGGAAGTATATGTCCGAGGTGCCCTAGGTCAGTACTCAGTACAAAGGACGGCCCTAGCCCAAAAAATTGTTTTTTGCTATGTTGTGGGGAAAATTGAGGAGAACGTTTTTCTCTATTTGGTGATGAATTTTCATCTTTCGGAATTTTTTTTACACCGTTTCTTCGGACAGGTCTTTCAATATTGCCCAATCGGCAATTTCCAATACAATTTAATGTGTAAGGCAATATTTACTTAAATACGTTCGAGTCTTTTCGTAACATCAACTCTGTTTACCGCATCTATTCTGATACACCCGTTCGTATGTTTTCATATGTTTTCTCTACAGCAGTGCACAGAAAACCTCATAAATCATGAAAAACCACCAAATATCGTGTAGGGTCACGGTCGTCTATTTCTTCATTCTGAGTAAAAAAGGAATGATCCGGCTATAGGTTTTTTGCGCCGTTCTTTTGGACTTCAGAGTTAAGGAAATATTTACATAGATACGCTCGAGTCTTTTTGCAACTATTCTGTTTGCCACATTCTGATGTGTGCGGGTCTCGCATATTTTATCTATCAGTACAATTAGAAGTGAATGACAACAACGTATAAAGTAATTCCCCAATGTTTCGATTGCACAGCGATGTTTGCTTTTGCCATTTTCCATTTATGCAATTGGCTCACAGTCAATTCAAAAGAATAGTATACAATCACTTCAAAGTTTTAAGGGTATTGGACCCTGACGAAGTACAAAGGTCCTATCCATTTACTACAAACAAGTTCATTGTAACATGGGTTAGATCGAGTTGGGAGTTGGGGGGATGCATCTTTTATCGCCTAGAGATGACGAATCAGCACTAAAAAAATATCCGTCTCTACTTTTTTTCCAAACGACTCAACCGATCAGCCTAATTTTTTTCCCTGAAAGATACATGCCTCCCATGATTCAATTTGGAAGTTTAGCAAAATCGGCCAGGTAGTTTCGGAGATGTGGTCGGAGAAGTGCAGGTCGGACATCGATTTTCGACAGTCGGTGAAGCTTTTTCGCGAATATCTCAGCAAGTATAGCACCGAAATTGATAATTTTGGTGTCAAATGGAAGCCTTTGATCTCACAAAACTGGAAAAATGATTTTAGTAGCAATCGGGTCAGTGGTCTGGACACAGGAACTAGTGGAATGGACGAAATTGAGTATCTTGGCCATATGCGAATACGAAAGCAGCTGGTTTTTCGTCTATATTTGTTTAACTATGCATTATGGAGATTTACTGCCCAGGGAAAAGTTGTAGATAATAAAATTTTAGAGAACACGTGTTTCAGGGTTTTAAGGAAAAATGGCCCGATCCTGGTAAATGGTCAATTCTAGAATTGGATGGGATGACACATATCTCTAGAACTATGAAAGATAGAAAGTTGCTTCCAAAGGCAAATATGGGGGAAATACGGTCCAATCCTTGGGATATGGCCGCTTCTAGAATTGGGAGGGATAACCCATATTTCTAGAACTATGAGAGTTAGAAAGTTCGTTCCAAAGGCGAAATTGTAGAGAATTAAATTTAAGCGAACACGTGGTTCAGGGTTTTGGGAAAATATGGTAAATCCTGGTATATGGCCACTTCCACAATTGGGCAGGATGACCCATATCTCCAGAACTATGATAGCAGGATAGTTGGTTCCAAAAGCAAAGTTGTAGAGGAATATGTTTCGTGATTTGTCACAAATGCTAGACCCAACGGCGTATTAATTTTTCAACGCTTTCAGTTTTCACGCGCCAAAATTTAAAACACAGTACAATCTTCGCGAAAAGAAGTAAAGCTAAAATTTTTGCGGTTGTAAAACTGAAAGCATGAAAAAATTATTACGCTGTTGGGGCATTTGTGACGCAATTTTTTTAAAACACAACGTAACTTTAATTTTTTTGCGTATGAAGCTTAATGCGTCACCCACCTCTAATTTCAGAACTTTTGTAACTGGAAGAAAATCGTTTTGAATAACATGCTTATTGCATCACCCTTTTCTGATTTCAGAACTTTTGTAAGAGGTTTTTTGTGCGATTCTTGAATTTCCTATTTAATAATTACTATGTCATGGGCTCGTTGTCTTTTATAAGAACTACCACTTGACGTTAAACGAAAATATCAGATTACCGATTCGTATCTTTTATGAAAAATATTCAAAACAAACAAGAAATGATTGCCTTAGCACAAAATTTGCTCTCGCAATAATATGACCGATATGCAGTAGTTTCTGCATAAGTTTTAGGAAATCAAAAACTCGATCGTAGGTGTAGCAATGAAGGAAGTATCTAGGAATTAAACGTGGGGAAATTTTTATTGCAAATCATTCTACAAACTTGTCGAATGTATCATTGTAAATTAAAATAAAAGAAAAACTGTACTAAATGGCGTAGACTTCTTCCAGCGTGGCAATCTTCTGGATGCTGGCATTGTTGCAAAGCGTATTACCTGGCTGGATCGCCAGGGAGATTCTTTCGTACAAATAAACTTTTGCTTTTGGTTCGCCTGATAGTCTGAGAAGGTTGTAACCGATCTTAGACAACAAATTCACTCTCCATGTCGGAAGTACTTTCCCGTTTTTTTTTTTTTGCAGTGAAGGCCATGTCTCCCGAGAGAATCCACTAAGTTATCGCAAATACAATCATATGGATGACATATTCTTGTACCGAGTCGTGGGCCGATGTAAATTGTACACCCGCAATAAAACTAAAAATTGAGAATGTGCACGAGAATCTACGAATTCTAGCATTAAAATTGAAATTTTATAAAAGCTGTGTCAAACACACTAGAACTACGTCCGCTGTATTAGTATAAGAAGTTGTTTTCTTCCAAATATGCAATGTGGTTAATTATACAACATTTTATGAAAATTATATATTTAAGAGTTTCAGCTATAGGAACTTTTATCCATCTCTATTCAACGCGCTTGTTGTGAAAGTGGTAAGTATAAAAGACCGACACATATTCACTACGTGAAGTATTTTGGTTTTGTTTTATCGACGCTGTGTAATGATATTTTGTTATTATTTACTCAATGGAACGCCTACAATTTTTCAGGTTAATTTTATGGTTTTTTCTTGTTGGAAGTGTTGTTTTGAGTTTTTCTTATATTTATTTGTCTTGTATCTACAAACGAGTATGAGGTGCGTTTTATTTCCGTTAATTCAATGAGGTACACACGCTGATTTTTTTAATGTACTCTAACACAATCGAACAAGAACCTACCCACGTGTCAAACTATTATATTATGAATGAATGCTCTACGTTTATTACGTTTATTGTAAAAGCAGGTAAACACTCCACTTAATATAATAGATCTTCGGCTAATGCTGTTGTGCTGAGAATTGTTTTTTTTTCTTTATCATTTTTTTTAATGAATTGCAAGGTTTTCATTGAATATATAAATAGATAATTGGTATCGATGGGGATTATGAAATATACGATGTTATACTGCTTATTGTGTGGGTTGTGCAATATTTTCTTAATTAGAACAATAAAGCAATGAATTCGACATTTAGTGTTTCGTTATTGACTGGTAGTGACCGGTATTAATCGGCGCAAATCTAAATCATCAGAAGCATTATTTGTCCTTTCAGATGAATACGCCCCAGTTAATAGCTACAAAACGACTAAGAACTGTGAGAGCAAAACACTAATACCAAACTAAACATATGCGAGTGACCCGTAATCAGAATAGATGTGGCAAACTTAATAGAAGTTGCAAAAAGACTCAGACTTATCTAAGTAGATGCTACCAAACTCTTAAGTGGATGAAATTACATCTACATTAAATTGGATTGGAAATTGCCGAAATGGCCATTCTGAAAACAGAAATTACCCAATGTCGAAAACCCTCCCGAAGTAGAAGTTGATTCATCACGATACCCAATCAAAGTTATTTCGCCTAAAACTAAATTCCAGCACCCTGATTTCACTATCTTGCGTTTTAAAGAATTTTGGTAAATATTTTAAATAATACAATTTAAAACCTTATGCTACCATGATTTTTTCGTGAGTTTATCTTAGGGACTTAAGTCCAAATAACATTGACGTTGTGACAACAATTTTCATTTTATTTGTAGCCCTGATGATGGGACTTAGTTCCCGAAATATCGGCGAATAAACAAATGTAACTCATGTGAAAGAATCTAGCTAGGGCCGTTTTCATAAATTTATTTTTTTTTGAAAAGCCTGACGTTTTATGGAAAAAACGTTTTTAATTTTGAGCTTTTTGATTCAGCCAGAACTGAAAACTGAAACTGAATCTATACTAGGGCCCAACGTGTTTTTTCTACATAAATCGGGTAAATCATATCCGATTTTTGAAAACTTTTTTTCCTGAAAGATAATCAGAAAATTAATTACAGGAATAAATTTGGGCAATTTGGGTTTTTTGATGGTTCTAGGAACTTTTTCACTTATATCTCTGCGAAAATAGAACGAAAATCACTCTTGAAGATTTAAAATAAAAGATATGGATATAACAAAATCACAAAAATTAAATTAGTCAATGAAGAGGTTTTTTGTGTAGTGTTGCAGAGAAAAAGGAGACGATCTTTTTTGTTCGTGGAAGTATGGATCAGAGACCTATCCTTAGTGGTCTAGTTCAGTTCTAAGATCAAGCCTAGTGCAATTTTTTCCATTTTGTTTTTAATTTTGGGCTTTGTTAAGGACTGGAGATGTTCTTTGCGCCGTTTCCTCGGACGGGTTTTTCAATATTGCCCTTTCAGCAATTTCCAATCCAATTAAATATCGATTTAATTTCATACACTTACAAGTTAAGGAAATATTTACTTAGATACGTTCGAATCTTTTTGCAGAATCTATTCTGTTTGCCACATCTATTCTGATGCATATGTTTTTATTCCCTTTCTTTTTGCTTTCTAAATCAATTACGTAACTATGGACTTGGGAGACCCCTCATCCTACTATATTTCGATCTAACTACAGCCTATAGGCTGATCATGGCCTATAGGCTTCCAATTAAATCGATGGAAGACAGTGCAACATAAAAACTTTTTGAAATATCAGTTGCTCTTCTTGAAGCCTTTAGATCACAGCTTGCATAAAAAACACAAAACGACACTGCTTTCCCTTGAGATCAACATCATTAATGCGGTTTATGTTATTTCATTTCCGATTTAATTCGTCGTTTATTTTTTACACAAAACATCAGCATTTTTATTGTAGAAAACACAACGATGCCATTCATGTCAAAGAGCATTTTCTTGCAGTATCATCATTAATTCAAACTTTGGGATTATTATCCAATTGATTTTTATAGAATTGGAGATATGACGGGATGTCACACACCGAAAATTATTTTATCTTAATTTGAGAGAGTATCAGTGTGTGAACAAACGAAACAATATCTTGAATTAATATTTATTTTAACAAGGCAAAGTGTAACTTTTATAGTTTTCAATTATCTTTATTGGTATCGCTGAAGTGACTTCCTTCCTGCATTCGCTAACATTTTTCATTATTGTTTCAACGAAAAGAGACCATTTATAGAATTCATTTAGACTAAGGAGTATGGGGTATTTTTTCTAGCTACAGACCACCGAATATGTTATAGAAATGACTTTTGTTTAGAACTCTAGGGTAAAGACACTGGTTACGAGCCTGTTTAGAAATTGCTTCAGTTACGAGCCCCTATTGTCTTTTCCTTTGTTCTAAACAAAGAACAAAAGAAAAGCTCGTAACTAGGCTCGTAACTTACCCTATTACATTATTGAAGATGAAAATTCAATACAATTTATTCGATCTCCCATCAAATCAAAAATTAAATTCAATTTTCTGTCATAATTATCAGGATAAATTTAACTTTTCAGCAATTAAATTTATTACACCTGATGGGAACTGAGCTAATGTTTCATGTTTTTTTTTAGAACTAATTGAATTTAAAAGATCCACAGAAATTATTCAAGGTAATGTCAAAGGCACTACCAAAGTTCGTGTTATGACATCTGAGACCTTGTCTTTGAAAGCAACATTCTAACTGTTGTAGTTTTAGAGATATGAGTCATCCCTCCTGATTCTAAAAGTGGCTAAATCCCAAGGATTTTGCCATTTTTAGGGAAAACCTGAAACGTGTTCTCTAAAATTTTATTCTCTACAACTTTGCTTTTGACAGTAAATCTGCATAGTAAATTGCATTGTGAAGCAAATATAAATGAAAAACCATCTCCTTTCGTATATGGCCGAGAATTTTTTTTATATATATGCATTTATTTAATCATCCCTTAACCTAGGTGCGTGGGACACAATCACAGATATAAATCATAATTAACATTAGTATCACATAAAGTAAAACAATAAAGTAACAAATTACGTCAATAATAGAACAAATAATATAGGGTAAAGCGTCTAAGTGAAGCAAACAAAAACTTGTCTAACGATTTTTTTAAAATATCACAATAGAGTAAAGCGTCTAAGTGAAGCTTCTAAGTGAAATTGAATTTTATCCATTCCAACAACCCTCGAAAATCCCATTTTTTGACACACATTTGCAACTGTGCAACACATGTGCGTTTCTGCGAAAAAAAAGTTGATCGGTTGAGCAGTTTGGAAAAGAAAATGGGAACGGACGGCGACCGGACTTGTTTTTTGCTAATTCGTCATCTCTAGACTATAATAAACGTATCCCCCCAACTCCCGTCGACCCTAGAATAAAATTGTTTATAGTAAACGTATACGTTTATAGTAAACGTAAGGGTCCACAAAAAGAAAAAATTTGACTCTGGATCATTCGGACATTCTTCGATGATTTCGTTCTTAAATTAATGAAACGGTAAAATCATATCAACCCCGGGTTTTCATCGTTTTCATATTGCACTAAAAAGAAACTCCTCCTTCAACGTCTTATTTTAAATTGTATGTACTTTAAAACTACGTGACACGTGATAAAAAAGAAAAGTCTTCTTCTTATTAAAGCCTCTGTTATTTTCTAATTTTGTTTATGAGTAGTTTGTCGGGGTATAAGTATAAACTACACTATAGATTTAATTCTTATTAATCGACGTGATCCAACAATAAGTTGTGCTGATCAACGTTTTGTTTATTATTATTGCTTCATTAGATGCAAGAGTCGATGTTTGCGAAGTTTATGGCATCAATTTCATAAAGACTGCGATTGAATAATAATAACAAATATCTGGAAATGTATATCTACTTTGGTAATTTGGCTGATGATTTTAATTGAAAAATTAGGAACGTTTGGTTTAGCGCGTGATGGAATATCTTTTCGACTTTCTCATTACGATATTTTTCAATTCAATAAATTGCCATTTCGATATCCTTTATTTATTTTGATTTATCGATTATGAATTTCATGTTGTTTTTTTAAATAAAATATATCCCTGACATAAGATATACCTTGCAAAGTAAATACAATGCATTTGTGTGTTCACTGTGCAGGCAACATTTTCATTACACCCATCATCGCCATAAGATACAAATATAGGTATAAATTGAATATAATTTTTCCAATAATGCAACAAAAAGTTAGGATTTATTTATTGCAGCAATTTTACTTAAAAAAGTTATCAATTATTTATTGAATCGAATATTGCAATGATTTATTTAATTCATTCGTTAACTGTTAAAAGAATAATAATTTATTTGAAAAGTCATTAAAAATAATAAAACCAGATTTGCAATGTGTCTAAAATGGAAAAGTTATTATTATTGGAGATATTCTGTAAATTTTTAATCGTTAATTGTTTTTGTGTTGCGACATTTTATATGTACCTTTTACAAGTTGCTATGAAAAGTCGGAATGTACACACTAAAGAGTAGGCAGCAGAGTAGAAACTAACGGTTTAAGACTCCTTTAGGACTAGGTGTTAGGATCCTTCAAGTGATGTGCTATCCATAATGTTCAGAAGCTTCGAACTTACAGTGAAAATTTTCGGATTTTAACATTAGCGATATGCTGCATATTATTAGTTGCAAGTTGTATAATATACCCACATGCGCCATGTGGAAAAGCATTCAATATGTATTTATGGAAAATAAACTATCTGCAACCATGTAATTCGCCACATTCGTATATAATGCAGCTACATGTGCAGCATATCACCTTTATGTGGACATTTCAAGCCAATATGTAGCATATCGCTATTGTCATTTAAAGGTGCTCTAGGATCGCTTTTTATGTGGTATGTATATTGAAATTTTCAGTGTATTTTTAATCCTATTTTTCTATAAGAAGAAGAAATTTTTTTGTTTTTGTTCTCAGCCAAGGTCCTAAAACTGAGTCCCTACTTGGGCCCAACGTGTTTTTTCTACATAAATCGGGTAAATATTATCCGATTTTCAAAATCTTCTTTTTTCGTAATCAAAAAATTGATTACAGGATTGAATTAAGGCAAAATTGGTCGAAAACTTTCGAAGTTATGGTCGATCACGAGGTTTTTGGAGGTCTGTGAAACTTTTCGACCTGTATCTCTGCGAAATTAACACTGTATGAAAGATTTGGACTTCCAGAATTCACAAAAAATAAGTTAGTGAAAATTGGTTGAGTGATCGAGGATGTAGGGACCTAAGTGTCTCTTCAACTCACGCTACTACACTTCGCGACACTTCACGATATTTGGTGGTTTTTCAAGCATATTTCTCAAATGTTGAAGTTTTCTGTGCAATGTTGTAGAGAAAAAAGCCAAACTTTTTTGCTCATGAAAGTATGCGTCCGACTCCTAAAGTCGACACAACCCAAACAATTTCTTTTGCTATTTTATTGGGTAAATTGAGGCCAACTTTCTTGTATAACTTTTTTTAAGATTATTTCCAAAATGTTTTTCAAAAATTTTTTTCACAGTTGATTCGAACGGGTTTTTCAATATTGCCCTTTCGGCAATTTCCAATTCAATTTAATGTCGAAGTAATTTCATTTAGATTCAGTTCGAGTCTTTTGTAACATCTGTTTTCTTCGCCACATCTACTCTGATGCGTACGGGTTTCTTGTATATGTTTTTTTGCCTAACAAAAATACTTCACGCATCCCATCATCATCATCATCATCACACTTTATAGACCGTATGTACCTTTCGGTGTGAGGTCTTTACTACTGATCATGGACCACCCTTCTCCATACCCCCCTATCCTGTGCCAAGGAGATGGTTTGTTCGCCTAGAGAAAGTCCCCTAACTTCTAAATCGGATTTAATTGAGTCTATAAACCTTCTCCTTGGCCTACCCCTGGGACGCACACCCGGGACTTGAGCATCCAATATCCCATCCCATCATACGCATCATCCCATCATACGCATCCCATCAAGTCAAATTTTTGGAGTGTGAAAGCTGAAAGAATAGGGAGACTAAAACCCGGAGTTTCCGGTATTTGTGTCGCATGTTTTTAATCCAATGTGGAACTATTTTAAAAAAATTGTATACATATAACAAATAAGTATATCACAGTCAACTTTTTAATAAGTGAATTTTTTTGCGCTTCGAAACCTCAATCGTCACGCCAATCGATATCAATAGTTGAATAGAAGAAGGGACAAGGAATTACGTCACATCTCCCTTTTATATAAGACTTTTTCAACACAGAGAGATTTTCCATTATTGAATTCGCCATAATTGTAATTGCTTCATGTTTGATTTTCCACCTATTACAATCGGGCATAATTCGTGTAATTATGTAATTGTATTCTGATTGTTAGACCCGTACGAAGAACGTAGTGCTTCGAAAAGGGGTCTATTGCGTTTATCACGACTTTTGTTTCGATCCGGGAGTAGGGGGGAGCATCGGTCATGGTTGGCGAATCAGCAATAAAAAACATATGAATAGATGCGCCAAACAGAGTTGATGTTACGAAAAGACTCGAACGTATCTAAGTATATATTGCCTTAGCTCTTAAGTGCATGAAATTGCGTCCACATCAAATTGTATTGGAAATTGCCGAAAGGGCAATAATTAAAAACTCGTACGAATCAACGGTGTAAAAAACCCTCCCGAAAGGACAAAATTGATCCACAAAATTGACTCAATTCTCTCTTCAACATAGCAGAAAACCATTTTTTGGCCTAGAGCCGGCAATAGTCCGACCCAGGGCCCTCAGAAAAGGCCTCGGACAAATACTTCCATAGAAAAAATATTTTACTCAATTTTCTCAACAACAAAGTTAGAGCCCACCTTAAGACCGACCTAGGGCCATAAGGAAATGCCTCGGACACAAACTTCCATAGACAAAAATGTTTACCTTAATTAGCTTTGCAGCATAGTAAAAAATTTTTTTTTGGTTAGGGCCGACCTTAGGAACGACCTGAGGCCCACTTCAGCCCAAGCACAGGTACCACGCCAGAATTGGTTTTTGAATATAATTCGGTACTCGCTTACCTCTAAAATAAAAAAAGAATCAAGACAATCAGTTAGGATTTATCCACTTTATGTAAAAACATATGAAGGGACCCGTATTAGAATAGATGCGACAAACAGAGTTGATGGGGACGTAATTGAACATATTTAAAAGTGAAGGCAATATTTACTTAGCTACGTTCGAGTATTTCTGTAACATCTATTCTGTTTGCCACATCTATTCTGATACGTACGGGATCGTTGCATATGTTTTTTTACAAATTCAATTATAAAATATCTCTCTGTGTTGTGACATCAGTTCATTTGGAAGCAGGAACAAAATTTGACGAAAGGGCACTTTTCGCGGCTTCCACAGCTGGCGGCGGCGACCCTCACTTACATATATGCGGAAATGGCCGTCACTTTCACTGCAATTTAAATTTATAAAAAAATTTTGGCGCCACGCACTTCACGCAGCTGCCATAGCCTTGATTTCGCCTGCGGCCACAATCCAAAATTTTGCTGACATTTGACCCATACCTCGAATTCACACACAAACGCATACAACATATGCTTTTCTATGGGATTTTTATGGGAGCTTCCACGAGCCCTTGCTCCTAAACGAGGCCGGTGACCCCATTTTTTGAAAATCTCATTTGGCGTAGAATACCTATCCATATTACATAAATTATTGGACCCGTATGAAGTACAAAGGTCCTATACGTTTACTACAAACAATTTTATTGTAACATGGGGTAGATCGAGCTGGGAGGGGGGGGGGATGCATCTATTATCGTCTAGAGATAACGAATCAGCAATAAAAAAAAGTCCGTCCGTCTGTCCGTCTCCACTTTTTTTCCAAACGGCTCAACCGATCAGCCTAAACATTTTTCCCTGAAAGGTACATGCCTCCCATGATTCAAGTTCGAAGATGAGCAAAATCGATCAAGTGGTTCCGGAGATATGGTCGGGGAAGTGACCAAAAACATGGTTTTTCGAGGGTCGGTGAAGCTTTTTCGCAAATATCTCAGCAAGTATAGCACGAAAATTCCTCATTTTGGTGTCAAATGAAATTTGATGTCACAAAACTGGGAAAAAATTTTTCTGAAAATCGGTACAGGGGTCTGGGCACTGGGACTAACGGAATGGACGAAATTGAGATTCTTGGCCATATACGAAAACAGTTTTTCGTCTCTATTTCCCTAACTGTGCAATATGAAGATTTACTGTCAAAGGCAAAGTTGTAGAGAATAAAATTTAAGCGAACACGTGTTTCTGGGTTTTGGGGAAATGTGGTACAATCCTGGTATACGGCCACTTCCATAATTGGGCAGGATGACCAAGATCTCCAGAACCATGAGAGTTAGAAAGTTGGTTCCAAAGGCGAAGTTGTAGAGAATTAAATATAAGCTCAAACGTGTTTCACGGCTTTGGGGGAAATATGGCCCAATCCTGGTATATGGCCACTTCCATAGTTGGGCAGGATGAGCCGGATCTCAAGAACTGTGAGAGTTAGAAAGTTAGTTCCAACGGCGAAGTTGTAGAGAATTAAATTTAAGCGACAACGTGTTTCAGGGTTTTGGGGAAATGTGGCACAATCCTGGTATATGGCCACTTCCATAATTGGGCAGGATGACCCAGAACCCCAGAACTATGAGAGTTATAAAGTTGGTTCCAAAGACGAAGTTGTAGAGAATTATATTTAATCAAACACGTGTTTCAGGGTTTTGGGGAAATATGGCCCAATCCTGGTATATGGCCACTTCCATAATTGGACAGGATGACCCGGATCTCCAGAACTGTGAGAGTCAGGAAGTTAGTTCCAAAGGCAAAGTTGTAGAGAATAAAATTTTAGAGAACACGTGTTTCAGGGTTTTGGGGGAAAATGGCTTAGTCCTTGGATATAAGCTTTTCTAGATGTGAATGGCCTGAGACGTACTTCGGTAGGGGCTTTTGACATTACCTTGGGTAATTTCTATGGATCTTTGAAATTCTTACAGTTATAAAAGAACAGAAAACGTTGGATTGTTTGCTTATTTGTATATTTAGGTACGTTCGAGTCACTCTGCCACATCTATTCTGTTTGTCACATCTATTCCGATTATATTTCCGATGTATCTATTTTAAAAATGAATACTTATTGAAAATTTACTTATCATTAATAAATATTGGGGTTGGATATGGTCAATCAACATATTAGCTAATTCTTACAAGATATTATATACTTAGAAATATAAAGTAAACCATTTAATAAATTCCAGCATTAAGAAATGTTAATCCTTAACGAATTTCTCTACATCGATCGCTGCTAAGTTAAATTTCATGTCGTTTGAACATGTAACCACTTCAATAAACAGAGTTGAAATTAAATGCACCGTGCCATTTTAAACCATTTAAAATGTGCCGCCGCTCGCAGACAAAATCTTTAATGAAGTCATCAATTTCGCATTGCGCATAACATCGATCAAAATGGAATGCTACGGAGCGACAAACGATTCAGTTGTAATTCTACTTTATTCGCATGCATCCGAAGAATGATTAGAGATGTCAAATGTAGCTGTGCAATTATAGACAACTGGATTATAGACAACTAATTAATCGGCAAAAGTGATACGTTGACGTTACAATTATTTTGTCATTTCATCTTGTTTCTCTCATTGACGATTAAAATGTTTTATCTCCTATCACTCAGTGACCCGACAAATCTCCAAACTATTTAGACACGAAACCAGTCGATTTGATCGGGGTAGTAGGGGGAGATCATCGATCATGTTCCTTAGATGCCGTATTCGCAAAAAACACTTGTCCTTCTGTCCGTCCGTCAGGCAACACGATAACTCCAGTAAAACTTGACTGATTTGATGTTACACAACGTTACATAAATTTCAACTCGGCACCATGCTGCTGCTGCCCTCTATATTAACAATAGAAAATCTCAAGTATGCAGCCTGGTGCCGAGTTGAAATTTATATAACTGTATAGTATTCTTTACTGCTTACTGCCAGGACTCGGTGCCAGGTGCTTGTGCCTAGGGCTCAAGTGGTCTTAGGTCGGTGCGCCCTAACCAAGGAAAATTTTTTTTTGATGTTGCAGTGCAAATTGAGGGAAACATTTTTGTCTTAACATAATTGTGTCCGAGGCCACAAAAAAATGGTTTTTTGCTATGTTGTAAAGAAAATTGAGCAGAACATTTTTCTATATTTAGGGGTCAATTTTGGGCTTTTTTGCACCGTTTCTTCGGACAGGTTTGTCAATATTACAATATGTAAGGCAATATTTACGTAGCTACGTTCGAGTCTTTTCATAACATCAACTCTGTTTGCCGCATCTATTCTGATACGTACGGGTCCCTTGATATATTTTTTATTGCTGATTCGCTATCTAAGGATCATTATCGATGCTCCACCCTACTCGTGGTAAACGTTTTAGACCCGTACGTATTACGTTCATTCAACAACAAACTTAGTTAATAACAACTGCAATACAAGAAAAAGGAATGAAATAAGAATCCTTCAATCACACATCACACACTTCCAGGAGTGGAAGCATCTGGAAAAGTGGTCAATTTTGAGGGTTTTTCAGGTAATGCTCGGAGTTTTCGAATTTTAGCACCGGAGTGACAATAGCTAGAGTGTTGGTTTCTTCGGGAAAGTTCTAGAGTTTGATCAGGATGACTTTTTCGGATCTTAAGAAAATGTCTACCAGCTGTCAAAGCGGCGTCATCTTGGATTTTCTTGGGCAATAAATTACGTTTTTTTTTTTGGTTTTCGAATTTTAGCTTCGGAATGACAACACTTGGAGAGTTGGTTTCTGCGGGAAAGCTATAGAGATTGGTGAGGAAAATTTTTTGGGATCCTAAGAAAATTGCTGGCAGTTGTCGAAGCGGCGCCATCTTGTGTTTTCGCAGGCAATAAATGAGTTTTTTTTGGTTTTTGAATTTAATCCTCGGAATGACAATACTTAGAGAGTTGGCTCCTTCTGGAAAGTTATAGAAATTGGTGAAGAGAATTTTTTAGGATCTTAAGAAAATGGCAATGAATTAGGGGTTTTTGATTTTTGAATTTTAGCTTCGGAGTGACAATACTTGAGTTGGTTTCTTCGGGAAAGTTATAGAGATTGCTGAGGAAAATTTTCCGGAATCCTAAGAAAATGGCTGCCAGCTGTCAAAGTGACGCCATCTTGGATTTTTTGCTATCTTGCATTTCTTACTATCTTCTGAATTAGAACAGCTAGTTTCAGAAAGTTGTGAGCAAGCCTCAGAAAATTGTCAGAAAGTCTCAAAAAGTTGTCAGCAAGTGTCAGACATTCTCAGAAAGTTATCAGCAAGTGTCAAAAAAATGTCAACAAGTTTCAGAAAGTTGTCAGAAAGTCTCAAAAAGTTGTCACCAAGTGTCAGTAAATGTCAGACAGTCTCAGAAAATTGTCAGACAGTTTCAGAAAGTTGTTAGTAGGCCTCAGAAAGCTATCAGCGAGCGTGAGAAAGTCTCAAAAAGTTATTAGCAAGTGTCATAAAATTGTCAGCAAGTGTCAAAAAGTTGTCAGCAAGTGTAAAAAAGTTGTCAGCAAGTGTCAAAAAGTTGTCAGCAAGTGTCAAAAAGTTGTCAGCAAGTGTCAAAAAGTTGTCAGCAAGTGTCAGGTAGTCTAAGAAAGTTGTCAATAAGTCTCAGAAATTACTCATCAAGTGTCAAAAAGTGTCAGAAAGTTGTCAGCAAGTGTCAGAAAGTTGTTAGCAAATGTCCAAAAGTTGTCAGCATTTATCAGAAAGTCTCAGATCATTTTTGTGCACGGAAACATAGGTCGAAGAGTTGCAATACAAAACTCACAAAACAGCGTTTTTTGCTCCGTTATGATCATAATGAGAAGAAATCGCACAAACGAACATATTGAAATCACTCTACAACAATTCTATGGACACTTGATTGCGGCCGAAAAAGTATATATGAAATCACTTTTTCGGACGCATATAGCGGCCGAAAAAGTACTTTTCCGCACTCAAACAACACTAACAAAAACTTTAAGTTTTCAATCGTAGTTTCCATAACGAAAAACGTCGAATTATGTTCATTAGGAGCAAAAAGAAAGTTTTTTTTTGTTTCTAATGCCGATTTATTTTACACATTGAAGTATAACAATAATCTAAATCTTGCTGGCTATTATCAGCGTTTTGTAAATGGGCACCAAGAAATAGTTCTTTGGCAGCTGACTCACCCAAAACCAATGCAAAAAGAACGTTTTTTTAAAACTACTTTTTGTGTTTAAATAGCAGCCTTAGCTTTCTAAGATGAAACCGCGTTGACTCTGACCCGTAATCATGCGTTCGCTTACAAAAATGAAACAATTCCTGAATATCAAAAACGATAAAATACGGCTTCCTTCTTCCTTTCCCATTTATTCTTTATTAGAAAAAAGTAGTTGTGATTTAAACCAATTGAATGTTTCCACAAACACAGATGGCTTAATCATTTCAATGAGACCGTTATTTGATGCACGCGACAAATAAAAACACTTAAAGAAAGGGGTTTCATATCCAACACACTATGATATCACCACTAGTTTCATTCCAATTCAATCCGAGAAAAAAGTATTTTAAAACATAAATAGACAAATTATATAATTTAATTGTCATTTAAAAACGGAAAAAGTGTCTCTTTGCATCGTTTGATTTTGTTCTTCACTTGGAATGGAATGTGTTGTCAGTTTTTTACATTCATATAAGCGTAATGCGAGCACGCGTCAACGTTTTATTAAAGAAAATATTCAGCATCCGTTCGATGATCTTATGCGGCACATTTTTATTTGGTATCATTAAGTCACCATTAAAAATGTCATAAAATGTTAGCAGGAATTTCAAATTGTTGGAAGTGTTGAAAGATGATAAATACATGAGTTTTTCCTCATTTGTTTTTTTTTGCGATAAATGTTACAATTACCTGCTTTAGGGGTCGTTCATAAATTACGTAACGCAAGAGAGGGGGGGGGGGGGATGAGGCAAGCGTTACAGTTCGAACAAAATTTTGTCAAACTTGAACAAATAAATGTTACAGGGGGGTTAAGAAAATGCCAATTTTAGCGTTACGTAATTTATGAACGGCACCTTATTGTCTTCAACTGAATTTAGAGTAGAAAAGGATCGAAGCGTACATTTTTAAGCCCGTACTAACTACAAAAGGGTCTCAGGCTCACTACAGAGTTTGTAACTTGGGTTCGATCGCCACCAGAGTATAACATCAATTTCGACCAGAGTGTTTATCTGTTAAATTATTAAAGTAAAACCTCAATTATCCGTTAATGGACAGCAATAGAATCCTTTGTAAAATCCTGAAACACGTCTTCTCTAAAATTTTATTCTATTCAACTTGCCTTTTGAAGCAACTTTTTAGTTCTTTTTCCCAAAACCTTAAAACACGTATTCTCTAAAATTTTATTCTCTACAATTTTGGAGGCCACTTACTAACTGCCATAGTTCTAGAGATATATGAGTTATATCTCCCAATTCTAGAAGTGGTCATATCCCAGGATTGGGCCATTTTTTTCCAAATCCCTGAAAGACGTGTTCTGTAAAATTTCATTATCTACAGCTCTGCCTATGGAAGCAACTTCCCAACTGCCTTAGTTCTAAAGATTTTAAGCTTAGTTAAGCAAATATAGACGATAAACCGTCTGCTTTTATATATTGCCAAAAAACTCAATTTCGTCCATTCCATTGTTCCCAGAACCACTGACCAGATTTCATCAAAGAAAAATTTTCCGGTTTTGTGAGATCAAATGAACAATTTCCGTGCTATACTTGCTGAGATATTCCCGAAAAAGTTTCACCAACCCTCGAAAATCCATGTTTTTGGACACTTCTACCAGATTTCCGGAACTACTTCACCGATTTTGCTCATTTTTGAATTTGAATCATGGGTCTCACGTGCCTTTCATGTAAAAGAAAGTAAAAGCCGTTTAGATAAAAAGTGAAGACAGACCCTGTAACAGTTCATTCTGGATGAAGTGGACTGTAATGGCTCATTACTGCCTAGCATGTTAAATTTCATCTACATAGCAATAAACATACTCAACGTATTGAGTGCGTACACGTTAATAGTATATTACGTATGTGCTTAGTTACGTAAAATATTTTCCTGTATATGCGAGAGTGTATGGGTGTGATTTTTACATCATTTGTGACTGAGAAGTTATTTTCGTGGTATGCGCACCACCTCACTCTCGCATAAACAGAAAAATATCTTTCAATGATACCCCATGGCACACTACATGTGTATTTTCGCTTGTTTTTCGCACATCTTGTGTGTTTGGGGTGTGCACTATCACATGTTGATGCTCGGTAAATGCGTTTTCCGAGTCGCTTGCCATGACGCATTCACCAAGCAGAAACATGTAATAGTATATTACAATTGAGGTCATGTAAACAGCCGGTAACATAAGGTCGAAGTTTGCAAAATCGAGCCGAAGGCGAGATTTGGTAATCGTCCTTGTGTGTACAGTAAACAGCCTGACACATGACCTCACTTGTACTATGATTTAACGTAGTAGCACTCGGTCGTTGAAACAAACAATTAAACATTAAACATTTTGAAAACAAAAAAAAATAACTCGTGAAATACAGCGTACACTATTTGATTTCTTAGAGTAGGCTAAATATCGAATGAACTATCGTAGAACAATGTGCTGCATTCATTAAATAAGTGCACCTTTGTAGCATCTATTAACATATGTCATAAAATTCTACTTTCGACACTAAAATGGTAATTATTTAACTAGCTACGCAAGACGAAAAATTATCATTGCATGTATGTTTGGTCCTTCGTAATATTTGAAATGCTTTGACGAATGAAAGTTTCTTTTTTCAAAATATAAAGCGATTAAACTTTTCCACTCTATCTTGTACATTAATTCAACTAAGAGATACTTTTTTGATTCAATTAAATTACCATTTGTTCAGTTACATCATTTAATATGAGGTAAAATTGTTGATATGTTTGACATAACCAATTAATTCATGTTTATCTGTAACATTCTTATGCAAATTTTTATCTAGTCCACACATTGACGTGCTGTACGTTCGTTAAATTGAAATGAACAAAGTAATTAGTTAAAATACAACTCACATAAAATGTGCAATTAGATATCGCTTTATGTTCAAGTTGTGCATAAACGTTAGAGTGGTCGAAATCTGTATTGAAACATGAAATTATATGAAAGTCACTTTAGTCAAAAAATAATTTATTCTAGGGAAACAGAGAATATTTTTGTGAAACATGATATCTTTTTTCGAAAATTGGCTATGTACAAATTTTACGAAAATATGCTCAGCTTCGAAAGCTAACTGCTTGAAAGCGGGACATGCAATCAGACGAGTTGAGAAAATATTTCAACAGCTTGAAAAAAATTTTCTATTGCTAGATACGTAAACAACTAAACTTACCTTACTAGATAGCTAAGTAACTAATTAAGTAACAAAATAACTTTCAGTTATTTTTGTTTATTGGCATCAATAAATAAATAAATAAAGACTTTTTCATGCCCTCTAGCAGGGACGAAAAGAAAAATGTAATCCCACGGGGCACTTTCGCCCCTTGAGCTTACATTTTTCAATTTTCGTCCCTACTAGCAAGCATGAAAAACTTAATACGCAACACGGCAAAGCACTTTCGGCCTGCTCCCTTGTTGCGTAAATAAATATTACTACATACTCCACGCGAAAGTTGAGCATTACATGGCAATATGCCCCCCGCGAAAATAATCCATTACATAGCGGAACATTTTTCGTACGTTTTTATGTAAAATTCAACTTTCACATGAGCAGGCAATAAATCATTATACATTGAGCCTTGCTACGTAATTCATTACTTCAGAAACAGTTGTCGCAAACTCACTCGTTTTTTTAGTAACTCGCTCGGTAAACTGTTATTTCAACTCGACTAGTCTCTATATTTTTCAATAGAACAGTTTTCAAAGCTTGTTGCTCAAAAAACACTCGTGACTTTCCCACAAAGCTTACGCTGTTTGTATACATTATTTCTTGCTTTTTTATTTTGAAATACACCCATGTAATGAAATATTTTCGCAGGATCCAATGCAAAAGGTTATAAATAAAAATTTGATCGATAAGAAGGAATGCACCCGAAATACACGAAATATTTGCTCGTTAGAAATCACTACTAGATTGGTTTTTCTTCGGGGTAGGGTCGGAATTCAGTTCTTCTGGTGTCTACGTGGTGCGGAAAGCAAAAATATTAGACACGCATATTTAAAGACCTATAAAATCAATTTTGGGTAACGTTCCTAAGCATACCCAAGCCCAAGCTTCTAAAAATGGGTAGTTGTGGTGTTTGGTGTCCACCAACCGTACACAGAAGAACGACGTGTATGACGTCATACAGGATAAATTCTGTGTACAGAAATCTGAGTCTATCTTAAGGGGGTGATATAATGAACGACAGATGAAATCCTATATGTAACCACAGCAGATAGGCGTGGTTCGGAAATCACGTTAAGCATGTGGTCCAACAAACAGTTTAACGGTTGCTCACACAAATGCCCTTGAAAAAGGTATTTCAGTTGTGTGTGATACACTGCATTTACGGGCTCGTTTAGAATAAGCATAGTTTTAGCGGAGGCTGGAGGATGTATTGTAGTGTCCGTGCTTAATTAATTTGGCGTGTACGGCTTGTGCCGAAGGCTAGAAGACGTATCGTAGTGCGTGTGCTCAGACAAAGAGACTCATTCGGCGTACCGATTACAACTATACGTCCTGAAATAGGAACATTTAATGTGGTATTATATTGATTATATTGATGATCTGGTTATGGAGAATGGTTATCTAAGCATACATCCTGATCCCGATTGCAGTTACGTTTTTCGAGCCACCCTAACTTTCGTATAGACGTATTTTTACGAGTTCATACGCTGAAGACAAACCGACTCAATAACAACATTTTTGTAAAATCATCAAGGTTTGTTCGCTGAAAAGAATGCATTGAAGATAATATTCATGTGTGCAATAAATGATTGTAGAGAAAGATTCGATATGGTCGTTTTTCGTCATTAGCTTTATGCTCAATATGTGAACGAGATTTCTTACTGATTGGCCATTAATTTGCATCATTATGCAACGATGTGGATTTTTATTTATTTAATTGTTACTGATACGAACTACATTTTCAAGTGTTTATTATTTGTTAGTTTTACTTAGTGGCCTTTTGAAGACTTTCTAAAAATAGTTTTACTTTTCAATATAACAATTTCTTGAGAGATTTTCTTTTCGTTTGAAAGCCAGGACGGTTGTGCGGATAATTTGATGAAAAAGAAGGTAAAGTGACATCTCCATTTCTTCCAGAAGTTTCTATTGCTGTGATGTTAATGCCATCCAGCCATTTGATTATTATTAACTAATCACATGCCAATATTTCTATTTCTTTTAAAAACAATATGTCATAACTGGTATGGTCGTACCGATTTTTATCACATTGGCGGAGGTATTCCATACATTAAGTGTTTCCGTATATAAGGGATATGCCGTACCTTATTTTATGTAATAGGTGGTGGTGGTGCCTAAGGACTTTCATTTTACTTTATATTATTACTATCCTAGGACAAAATGTTTTACTCTAGAAATTTGTAAAGAAAAAACCATGCCTCCGACGAGGCGCGAACTTGGGACCCTCGAGTTGATGGCAAACTATGCTAACCACTCGACCACCGCATCTTCATAAAATAATGAAATGAAAACGAGACCAGAAAAAAGTTGTCCTTAAAACTCATTCATTTTCCGTTCCATTGATAGCAAATAGATAAAGGCATGTGTTTTAATATAGAAGTAACTTGACACTACACAATTTAACATAACTGTTGGGCAGTACTGTTTTTAAACTTGTCACCCTTGTCACTAACTTAGCGTTGACAGACATAAGAAGATATTCTATCATAATCAAACTCTTATAAGAAGCTAAGAGCGAATTTTCAAATAAGAAATAAATTCAAAATTATCTAGTTAAATTATGACGATTTCTCAAAGTTATCTAGATTAATAAATTTAGTGGAACGCAGTGCTAGTGTGTGAAATAGTCATGAGGTAAGGAAAGCTGTACAAAGGTAAACAAACACTTTTGTTCATATGCACCACGTTGCGTTGGTGTAAACTTCTTTTTGTTCATATTGATTCAGGCGATCATTCCTACAAGTTTGATGTATTACTTTATCCACCACAACGGAGTACAAGATATCGATGGACATTCGTATTTTAAAAAAATTAAAGAATTTTATCAAAGTTCCTATATTGAAGTTGAGGTTAGTTCCAGAGTTGGAATTAAGTGGAAAGAAGGGCACTAAAATGTAAGGAGTAAATTGTTTATTAGTTTTTTAGTTCTCATAATGTAAATTTATTCTTTTAGAAAATTTGAAGTTTCTACGCCCAATTACGGAAATACATTGTTGAATTGAAAAACAAAGTGGTTTTGATTCAACCGAAATTTCGCCGGAAAACTCTCAAATTTAAAATCAACTCTTCTTGGCCGTTGGGTCCGCAGTCGATTCCCAACAATAACAAAACTCAACATTTGAACTGTCGCACCAACATTCGTTTCAAATGTGTACCTTACAGACTTCAGCACACTCACAACGAAAGGTTCAACGAGATTAAAGTTGTCAATTATCCGTAGCAGCTTTCATATCACTTATCGAAACATTGAAACATTATTGTAACACGTCTTTCTGGATGCCATTGAGCCCCTGACATTTTGATACCATACGTATTTGCACCAATACCTCATCACTTCAGTCAGTATTTTCTCTCTGGATTCGTGGAATCTGTACCAAAACCATTGAAAAACCTATTTTTTGATAATTATTACCTGAAAATTAGCACTGGACCCAAATATTACACGCAAGAATTTAAATTTACTCTAAACAATCTAGCATCATCATCATCATCATCAAACTTTATAGACCGTTAGTACCTTCCGGTGTGAGGTCTTTCTGTCGCAACCCCAGATTGGTGAACTATCGTCCTCCATGC
>CM055405.1:62307107-62333567 GCA_029228625.1 Pseudolycoriella hygida
TTGGCCATGAAAATTATGAACAGAAGCGGGGAAAGACAACAACCCTGACGAACGCCCTCTTTAACCTCGAAAGACTCGCTAATTTCGCCATCTATTCTCACCGCGGCCCTGCTTTCTGAGTAAATACTCTTAATGGCACGCAGTAAACCCCCATTGATACCGTACTCGCTAAGAATCCCGAACAATCTAGCAATAAGAAATAAAAGTCTAATTTTTGCAGCGTAAAAACTGAAAATACAGAAAAATTTTTTGTCGTTGGGTCTGGCATTTGTGACGCAATTTTTTGACCTCAACGTAATTTTGTTTGAAATTTTTTTTTGCGTATCGAAGCTTAATGCGTCCACCTTCTCATATTTCAGAACTTTTGTAACTGGAAGAAGAAAGTTTTACCTTAGATGCTTAATGCATCCATCTTGTATATTTTCACTTATAAATTATAACTAACAATTTTTGACTTATAACTTATGACCACTTTTGACTTACAAAATTATAACTTATAAATTGTAATTTTTTACTTATCACTTATGACTTAAGATTTTCTGACTTATAACTTTGCACTTATGACTTATGACCACTTTTGACTTATAAATTATAACTTATAACCACTTTTGACTTATGAATGATAACTTATAACTTTCTACTTATATCTTATGCTTATAAATTTTGACTTATGACTTATAACTTATAACTTTTGACTTATGGCTTATAGGTTTTTACTTATAACATATGACTTATTACTTATAGTTATAAGTATAAGTTATAAATTTTGCTATATGTAGGTTTGCCAAAACTCCCTAATATTTGCTTTCATCGCACTTTCCCGGGTCTTCCCGGCTCGTTGCATATGTTTTTATATTCAGAATACTTCATCAAAAATCAACCTGTACACACAATGCACATTTTGATATGTTTTCTTTATGAATTTTTTCTAAAAAGCGAAATCGAAGAAAATTGGGAAACCTCTAATAAACTTAACTGTCGAGTTTCAAAATTCATTCAAGTATCACAAATTTCGCTGACAAAAGTATATTGCATAAGGTTCGTAGAACAAAAACACCAACCACGTGTTAAAAATACTTTAGCTGACGACAATCATAGTTCTAACGATTGCCCGAGATTTTAGTTTCCATAAGTACGTACTCTTCCGAATTGTATCTTCTGATGAAAATGTTATGGATTTGTTGAGCTCCTTTTCCCCTGAAGAAGGACTTACTTCATGGATTGCCCCTAATGTCTTTTATCATGGGGTTTTTATTCATCATTTAACTCTTGACAAAACTCTTCTACACAAGCCTCCACGATGGTTGTTCGTCTAATTAAAAATTTCTAATTTTTTTTAGATGTCCCCGAATGTTTTTTTTACTGAGTGAACACTAGGAACTTCAGTAGACAAGATCCTCTTAAGCAGCTTATTTGCTCAAAGTCTGCATTTAAACGTGCACAAAAAGTTTCCGCTTCATATTTGAATTGTTGAAATTCGTAACCTGTTACTTAATGGACCTAATCTTTGTTGCAGTTTGAAATTGTCATTATACTTTCAGATCCATTTTTTCATTTTACAAACAGTAATTTAATCTTGGAAAGTATATTAATTGCAAATAATAAATAAATTTATTTTCGATAAACTCATATCCCTCCATTTCATTATAAATCCTGAATTTTATGATAAATTTAATTTATTTTATTTATATATCAAAATATTGGTCACTTAAAAGCCTTCGAAGAGTGTGATATTGACTAAACAAGTCTTTCTCTTGTTTTCATCACTAAGAACTTATCAAAATAAAATACATTTGTGCGGAGCATTTTTCAATAAATTAAGATCCAAAGGATAGGTTAAGTGACCTCTTTAGAAAACAAAATGATATAGGAGGATACCATAAATTTAATATACTAGTCACGCGCTGTCCACCTTGCTTTTTTTAGCTCCTTAACAATTTTTTTTTAATCCACTACATTGGCATTTTAATTATTACGCTGCGCTGAAGCACAAATATTTTGTCTGGTTTGTTTTTCTTATATTATTACACAGACCAAAATTTAAATAAGAACTTTGTAAACTTTGTACTTGCAGGTTTATTGGGTGGTAAAAACCTGCGTAGAAGTGCAAAGTTTACAAAGTTCTTATTTAAATTTTGGTCTGTGTATGCTATATAGTGTTATTCTTATATTCCATGTAAAGTAAATGGTAAGATCAGAATTTTATGAACTACGTCGATTTCAACTTCATTCAACTCATCTAAATTTGTACCGAACAATTGGTTCTCAATCTAATCAATCGAGTCTCACGACTTTAATGAAACTCTAAGTCACTTCGCGTTGCGCAGAAACGGTTAGTCCAGCCGGCGCGGCGGGAGGCAAACGATCATTGGATTTTCGTAAAAGACGATAATATCGTCCACTGATACAATAATATCGTCCATGAGACGATAATCCATAAGACAATAATATCGTCTAGTGATACAATATTATTGCCCAGTAAAAGGAAAAGTCCCTTAGGTTGATTAACTTCAGGTGAAATTTCTCAAAGGGGAAAGTAATGTTTCATTAAAGCGCAAAAGTACGAATACTTTCGTCAGCCACCTCGTTTTGTGACGTCTCGTAAAAAGAAAACTCTTTAACTTTTTCTTAAATTCTTTCTTGTTTCTCTTATTTAGCGTTTCATCAAAGCGCAAATTTCCTCGTTTCGCTAGTCTCCCTCCTTGTTTGGGATAAGTTCCATCGTTCCATGTGCACATTGTCGAAGCAAAGGAAGTCCATTTGAAAAGTTTACTGTCCATGAGACGATATTATTGTCTTTGGCTTAGTACAACTGAGGTACAGAAATGTGCAACTCTTCAATAAATATTTTCTATACATTTTTGCTGCATTATCGACATTAGAATTAGCGAACGTAATTACCGTACATTTTTTAAAAACCGGTAAACGGTAATACCGACATTTTTGAGTAAATTTACCGGTAAATTACCGTTAATTTGTATTACACGCAAATCGGTCGATATGTTCAATTTTAGATAATCAAATCGACAAATAATCTACGACGAACGTTAAATGAGGCGTATGAACAATTTGAAAAAGAATGATTCATGATTTACACAGATCGTCCACATATATCGTGTTTAGTAAACATGAAAGCTATGACACTATGTAGGACGTCCATATTTAAGGAAAAATGAATTTCATATAAAAGATGAGATTTACTAAATTATCAGACTCTTCGCACTCAATATTGATTATTTTACACTGGTCAGTAGCAGGGTAATCCTTTCCAAATCTATATCTTCAATTTAAGTAATCAATCCTCTCGTATAGTCCGAAGATTGCAGAAAATGTAATCTTGACTAACTTTTTCTAAAGTGATAATATTCTACTGTAAAAACCGGTAAACAAAATCGGTAATCGCCATAATCGGTCTTTACCGGTTGCATTCCCTAAATTAGAATATATCGAATTCTGTAAGTAACTTGGAACAGTAAAAGTTTGTTGGAACAACTCATATTTCTCTTACTCCATCGAATTCTGTATCTAACTTGTAGGTACAATAAAATATTGTTGTAGTCACCCGTTTTTTTTTGTAAAAAAATTTCAAAAACAGTGTTTTTCAAAAAAAAAATTGTTAAAAAATGTTAAAAAAGAATTTTCAGAAAAGTTATTAAAAACATTTTGATAAAAATTTTTAAAAAAATTTCCAAAAGGAATTGTAAAAAAATTTACAGTCTTCTGCAAAAAATTAGTTTGGGCTAGTTGGGCTAGGGCCGACCTTAGAACCGACCCAAAGCCGTAAAGAGAGGTCACAGGACCGTACTTCCATGGACAAAAAGAGCTCCCCTCAGTTTACTCCACAACATAGCACTAAATAAAAATCTCCTTCATTTTCTCCGTTACTGATTCTTGAGAGGTATCCATTATTGGAGCAGCGTTTGTTCTTTGACCATTATGATTCTCTGTTAAAGAAATGACCTCGTCCTAGACTCATTAGTTTTCAACGTTATTCTTTTGCATGGTTCATTATAAAATTTAATGGCTTCTGAACCCCATGGACCTTAGTATATAATATAGTAAACTTAGTATATGTCGTCCTTTTTTATCCACTTTAGCACCTCATATGCAAGTATGTGCCTCGCATACATCTAGACTCAATAGAGATACTATGATTCTGAAGATGTTGTTTTCCAATAGGCTGCCAATCACCTCGATGGAAGAGCGTGGATCCAAGCACTGAATTCTGGTTGACGAACGACTGACCATCTTGCTTTGTCCTCGCCCGTATCAGGTTAATACAAAATCTATTCACATTAATCCCGAATCCCGTTGCCGTTGCAGCGAGAGAATTTGCGGTAGTTTCGTTCCAGGGTTGAGCGTATTCCTTGTCAATAAACCATCACCGTAACCAGCAATATCGGTCACTTTTCTTTAGCTTAGAATATATCACTGCTTCAAGTGTTGATGCAATTCCCGCGTCCATCAATTCTACAAACTGTCTGTTTAGCGTTACTAAAAATGTTCCTTTAACTCAACTCTCTTAATAGAGCTTCACTTTTTTAACACAATTTAGTAACCAAATTCCGTCAAAATTTCTTACTACAACCTTTATTGAGCACTTCACACACTATGTTACTTATTTCTTAATCTTAAAACCCCTTAAAACTAGACCTGACCTGACTTTATGTTGGGTGATGAGACAATATGTTGCAAGCACTGATAACCACGTCAAAATTATAATATCAATTTTGGTAAAAGTAACGACAAGGAGAAACCACTGAATTTCGTTGGAGCTATTGAAGCTACCTCGTGATACGTAACGTCATGTGTTGGTCCACAACGTTTATAATATTTTTGCTTTTAAGTATTGCGCCATTCAATTTCGAAAAAAAAATTGGTGTCTGGCAATACTGTGATTTTCAGTAACAATAATCAGCAGTTTGGTGCCAACCAATTGACAACTCAGTGTTTACCGGGTTTTCCGTCTTGGAATTTTGACCAAAAAATCTTAAATTTGCGTTGACAGTGAGGTTCAATTTCACAACACTCTTTCAGTAATCACTTTTTGGATTACTTTTCTAAAAAAAAGCTTCGTGAAAAACGGATAATTTATCTGATTTATTACCAATTATATTTTTTTAAAAAGGTTTCATTGCAACTATTCCAAATTATTAGTTTAACTATGAACCTCCGTCAACCTATAAACTACCAATTAAGAAGCTAACAGCTAAGCTGGCCTCATGAATTTGGGTGCGTCTTGCTAGCGGTGTGCGAATTTCTTAATTATCAACTAGCAACTAACAGTTATTATTCGCCATCATTGATACTATTATGCAATTATGATTGCACGCCTCATAAACTTGTGGCAGTGGAACAGACATGTGAGTGAAACGGGCATCGGACGGAAAGAAAAAAGTCCTAAAAAGGCGGGGAATTCAAATTTTAAATTGTCCATTTAACGTTAGAGTCATTCGACCGATTAAAATGTTTGATTTCATACACGTAGAATTTTTTTTTGAATCAAAGAAAAAATATATTTTTGAAATTCACCCAACAATTCAAAACAGTTTGCGTTATGTTTGCTCAATTATACATGTAAACAATAACAGACAAACAAAACGAGACACAAATTCATAAAATGTTTATATTTCCCCTTCGAATCAATGCCTGGTCTATACATATGAATGGAGTGTATTAAAGAGTACAATTTGCTCAAATACAGAACAATTTCTCGTTGTGCACAAATACAGAACAATTTATCAATGGCACTTTACTTTTTGATCTTGTGCTTCGTTGACTTCTTATGCTTTATACACGCCTTCGATACCATATTCAGTTCACGGCACAAATATAGAAAAGAGGTGGGACATTATATGAATTTAATATCCCACGCTTATGGTTTGTGACGTCACATTTAATACAAATATTTAAAAATTTTTGTTTTACACTAAAAAAACACAGAATTTAACGTCACCACAAAAACGATATATACATGTGAAAAGAGCAAAAGCTAAAATGTAATGAAAATTATATGATCACATCACAAACAACGACCGGCAATATTGAGTGTATTTCTTGCTTCTCCTGGCTGCTTTACTCGTGATGCAGTCTATGTGAGCGAGTTTCGAGTTCGCGTAATTTATAGAACAATAAAAAACGAACAAGCAAGACTTTGATCGGAATTATCGGCAAAGTTAATTTCCACGATGTTTCTATAACTAGTGCTAAAATAACGCGACTTCGTCCTAAAAAAATTATGAGGAAAACTTCTTTTTAATTCAAATCTCTAAATTGTAAGAACCACAATCCTACAAATAACGCGCGGAATTTCCATTAAAATTGTGGCGTATTTTACCGTCAGTTTTCCCAATTCATCGAATTGAGGAGAGTACGAAAGGGAAAATAAACGGAAAGTACACTTTTTCATAACATTCATTTATACGAATTCAACAAGTGATTGACATGAGAGAATAATATTTTGTGATTTATTTAATTTTATGTGAACGACGAAACAACAGGTTAAAAAGAAAATGAAACCCGGGAAATTGTGTTGAAAAGTCACAGTCTTTTCTTAAGCGTCGTGCGATATACTTGAAATATTATTTTTATTTTCACTTTCGGTTGGTGGTGAGTAACTACAGCGAACTCGTTTTTGTATTTTTTATGAACCGAAAACACAGAAAAATTAATTAATAGTTTCCAATCAAAACATGTGAATCAATGTGATATTTAATTATAGTGCAAACAATTCAAACTTGTAACAAAATTGGTGGAAGTAACAAGCAGAAATATTTTTTGGCTTGCGAATTACACTGAACGACGGAAATCAAAATGCAATTCTTCTTTCAAATGTACAGCACTTTGTTGAAAAATGTTTATTGAATCGGTAAAAATGTGAAATCAGAGTTTTGGTTTGAATGCAACGTGCAATTCTGTCTTGTTTTTCATAAAGTTCAGTTTTTCGACCACCATTTTATGTGTAGGTTGAGGAAAATGCCGTTTCCTATTACTTTTGACTTGTCTATTTTAAGCCCGAATATCGTCTGTCGAAATACAAATCTTTAACTGGCAAATCGATACTTTAAATTTTCATTATTGAACAATCTTTTCGGTTTTAATTCGTTCCATCACACTCTGGGAATTATGATATCTGTTTTATTAATGAAAACACTAGTCTGATCATGACCTTTTTGCAAATTTTAGCTCGAAAACCGATCTTTTAGCTATAAAGAAAGCTCATGGCGGTTCAAAGGATAGGCCTAACTTGAGTCACTATATTGTAAGTGGTAAATTTTTCGTAAAAGAACGTTTTGGATTATGAGATATTAAAAACTTTCACGAAGAAATTTGACTTTTGACGAATTACTGAGAACGTGTTATTTTTCATGTTCCAAGTTTAATTTGGACGGTTCATTTTTGTATGTCAACAGTATTCCCCTTGCCTGCCTTGCAGAGATTTGTCTTTACATTCCGACTAAAAATAAGTTTTTTTTAGTTCACGAAATTTCGCAATTGCTTGTAATTTTTCGTTATTGAATAACAAGACTCAACGTCTAAATCAGATTAAAAAGGAAAGCTCAGTGACACAATCTTCGGAGGTCGAAAATTACTTGAATGTCAAAATATTCTTACAGTGACTATCATAATTCACTTAATGTTTTTCTTGTTTTCATTGCCATATCATCGCTATTACTGGCATTCATCCAAATACTTTGTTGCTGAAATTTAGTTAACGCAATTGTACCGAAAATACTTTGTATAATTTGCTACTCGTCACGTACTTACAATTTTATTGCCGCGTGAAGTTTTTCCTGCAAATTTTCTGTAAGCGTTAGAAAATCCTCCTTCATACGAATCTAAAACTGATTTCAAACGTCGTTGTTCAGATTTTTTGATTTAAGTAGTTATTAACGCCGCAAGGGGCGGAATGTTTGAAGGACGAACGTGAAGAAATTATCATTTCGACTATAGAGTGTATATCTTCTAGAGGAATATCTTTTGCATACTCTGAGAAAAATATCATACCACATTTTAACTCTCTCATGCATACTGGAGTAGACAGTGGATTATTATTTCTAACTAGATTAAATCGAAAATGAATGTATGATGCCCATTTGGAAGCCTTTTTTTTAAAATTTTAACACTACATAAACACAACGCCATTTTTGACAATCGTTGACGGCAGATCTTCTTTGCAAAGAGATTTTCCGAAATTCCAAAATTTAACGAAATTAAAGGGTTAAGTAACAAAGTACTGTTACGTGTAGATCGTGTAGATGATCAATACTTTTTACATAGGTGTTTACTTATTCGTCCTGCTTATGGAGTTAAAATTGTTTCATTTTTGTAGTAGTTTGTCCAACAGATTCACTAGTCTATTCCCGTCGCAGCTACAAAAAGTTTATTGCGAAAATTTAACTTTTTCTTGCTATTTTTGGTTGTAAAAATTAATTTTTTGCATAGTATTTTGTACTAAGGAAGCAGCAGGGATCCCGAATAACGTTATCATTTTCTTTATTGGCGTTACGTTACGAACGAGCCTTTCGAATAACGTCACCATAACGAAAATGATTATGTTTTTCAAATAACGTTATTCATGTAACTCAATACTCTTGTTATTTGAATACTGTAACGGTATAAAACTATTTCATATTTAAGTTCTCGTCAGCTTTTGACTCGAATCGAAAAGTTATTTTCGTTTAACGTTATTCAAATACCAAAATTGATTTGTTATTTGAATAACGTTATCCGAATAACAGAATTATTGCGGTTTTTGAATAACGTTATTCTTGTAATGAAATCATTCATTTACAAAAATAACGTTAAAACGATACCGATATCTTTTTTGTTATAACGTTAGCGATTCCTAGGAAGCAGTCGTGAAATAGTTATTTATGCAACCGAGTGTAAAGTACTTTTTTAGGCACTAGATATGTAACTATGACTCGAGATCGCATGCCGAGTGTCATAATATGCATCGTGTGCCTTACTTTCCAATGAGTTACATGCAACGCTTTACGCAACAGAGTTCTGCCTGCTTTATGACACTCGTTTGCACAAAACACCCTACAACTTTACGTTTAGTTTAGTGCGAAGACGGTACTTGCAATTAGTGACAAGCTCTGAACACTGCTGCATACAAATTTAAGAAGTAATAAGCCAGTGAATGATTTTGTAAATTATTTTAATATCACATATTTTGGAGAACATTTGCTTATGCTTTTGATAAGAAAATTCTATTTTCAAACCCAGAATAAAAAAAATACTGAAACTAAAGATAAATGAATGAAGTGATATAAACAAACGCAACTTAACTTATGTTACACTCCATAAGCAATGTTAGTTATCAATTAAAGATTCTTTTGTGTACAGTGATGGAGGAAACCTCTTTGTGTTTTACAAATTATTATTTTATCAAACGAAATTGGTGTTGTGTCAATCTCGACCACATTGAAATCAATGAAAATGCTAGCGATGCGTCGTGAAAGTGATCAATTTTATGGACATCCAAACGGAAATTTTACAAGCACATCAAACTCGAACGGTGCGTCGAGTAGTTTCAACTCATATACCGGAAACTATCAGCAACAAGGTTAGTAAATATTAAGATTCAATTTTGGCGATGTGGTGGATGAACCTACATTTCCACTTTTTGTCGAACAGTGCCACCAAGAACGACAACAACCAATTCATCTGGCTTAGATGAATACGTTGATATTCTGCAGGTACAACAACTTCTTTTGGATTCATCTCCGTCGACTAGTACATCAGCCACTACTTCAACATCGCGTCCTCGTCCTCGTCTTAATGTACAAAAGGCAGCAGAATACTCTTCCCAAGTTCAAGGTACGATGCGAGTAAAACTTATAAAAATATTAGATTGCTGCATATGATGATTAAAGCTCTTATTCAATATAATAGTCTTAGGAACGATACAATCAGGGAAGATTTGATTTTTCATATGAGAAATCTCGAAATTGTACATATACGATTAATGATTGATATAAGAAAGCCGTAGTACCAACCCAAAGTAAGCACAGGGCAGTTTTCACGATTTCCCTATTTATAACTGGAGAAGCCATTAACATTTCAGTTAGTGCTCCATTCTTTTCCCCAGATACGATTTCCATCAGAGCCGAGTTAAGACTTGCTAGCTTCCATGACCATTGTATCTAAGCGCCCTTAGCAGAGTCGTAGAGAGAAATTCCGGACCCGGGTTTGCATGAAAATATTGACCAAAATTTTGATACTGCATACGATGCTTTAAATGGGTTTTACTTGCGAAGCTACAATATAATGCTAGATAAGCTTAAAGCAAGAAATCTAAGCAAAATTTGGTACGCTACAACGCAAGTTCTTGCTTTTAATCAAAGAATTTGCTGAAGCGCATGCCGCTCTGAATCATAGCGAATTGAATATCCAAACCAACCATTGTGAGGCGAAAATTTATAACTGTTCGTTTGTTTTTTAAGTGTAGCGTCCCACCGCAGGCGAAATCTTTTATGAATGCGTTTGCATTTTGACAACTTTGACGCAAAACATTATTCTAAACTAAACTAATTAAATATTTCCACCATTTATTGAGGACACTTATCAAATGTTTATTTGTCTGGAATTTGAAAAATAAGTCAAATAAATAAACTTACGCGAAATATATTTCGATGAAGCTAAGATCATCATCGGTCGCGTGGTTTTGCTTCGTTGTTTCCGTTCTTCCTCAACATTGATAACGAAGATTATATGATTGCATTAAATACATCCAGACAAACATTGACTGTATTCCCTTCAGCAAATATCTTTTGCGATAAATTTAACTCGGTGATAAAGTGACAGAATGCACCAAACGCACTCATTGTTCAAAATATCGTGATAAACTTATTTAAGCCTCGGGGCTTGTATGTTGATAAAGTTATCACGTTAAATGAAGCGGGAAGTACCACAAGTTAAATTTATCACAAGAGATATTCGCTGAAGGGAATATACCTATTGAGTTTCATCCGATTATTTTTAATTATTTGAAAAATTAAAAAGTGGTGACAAAATGGGTGCAGGGTCAGTGTTCATAAGTTCGGATTTGTTTTTGTGCATATAAAAACTTTCCCACGCATCTAAGTTATATGTTTTGGTGACTCGTTTTTTCAGCTGTTATACTTGAATGTTAGTGTTTCATGACATGTTTCGCTACTGCCGACTTTTCCAGTCTATTAAAACGTATGTGTGCACAGTGTTCTTTGTAGCATTTTAGGACTTGTCTACGAGTTTGACCTATGTAGATTCCAGATTTTTCCAAAGGTTCCATTTTGTCTTTCGTTAACCAAAGAAACAAAAAATTTTTCTACAGTATGCCTCTAAAATGCACAGAAATTTTTATAAAAATTATTTTGTTTACTTATGTTTGAGATAGTTTTTGGCTAGAAATGTAAATCCCTAGACAATTGCAATCAAAAAAATATTTCGGACAACTCAAAAGTCAGAAATATTCGGTCGGCCAATTTACAAATTTATGTAGGCGGCTGCACAACTTGACGTTTGGGAAAGCCTATAAAAAATCGGTGCATTTTCGAGGCATACCGTAGAAGAATGTTTTACATCTTTTAAAAATTATTTGCGAAAATGCAAACGTTCCATTGTGGTGTTCCTTGCAAGTAAGGTTTTCGGTATTGATTCAAAGAGTACAACACTGTCACAGAGGGCGATAATTTGTTCTTTATGTAAATCTAAGAAGACAGGCTTTTACGAATTGCAGAGTATTTTGAATTAAGCGCCGCAGGTGAAAATTTTGAAAAAAAAAAGAACATTCAGATTATCCTCGAAAAGCCCGGGCCCCAGGGATTTATCACCGTTTCCATCTTTTTATTCGGCCTAGCCCTCAGAGTAAATATTATAATTCCCAGATTTATTCAGAGATAATTTCGTTTATCTTTGAAATGTTTTGCGTCTCGCTCTAGGTTTATCGAATGCATCGACCCAGTTCGCAATCTTTTTACTCCAAAACATAACTGCTTATATACAGAACAAATCGTTGAAAAAATACTGGGATTAAATTTGATCTCTCAGAGTGCCTTTAAGTAGTTTAAGCGCAGAAAAGAATCGTTCTACGATTGAATTTCAATTTTAAAATTTTGTTTGAATGAACTCGATTTTCCTGCGCCATTAGCCATGGACCAATTGGTCCGTAAGAAGATACGTCGTTGATTCCATTGTATAAATTGCAAGAAAAGTACTGATCTCCTAACTCAAGAAATTCACACGTGCGTATCCCCTTAAAGTCACAACTATTCAAGAAGCGCAAGAGATAAAGATTAATTGTTTTTCATTCAATGAAACTTTTACTGTCCACGAGACGATATTGTCATCGATGATATTATTATGCATTTAGAAGAAAATTTTCAGCTCTAAGGCATATGTCAAGGATTTTGATATTTTGATGGTGTTATGGACTGTCAAATATTTAACGTATCCATATTTCTATGATATGGACAGTGGCACAAAATAAATAGACTACATCGTCCATGAGACAATAATATCGCCCCGGAAGCTGCGGGAATCGCATTTTTTGCTATTTTTTGTTAAAACTAGTCAATTATACCAACAGAAGAGAAGTTTAGAACATTATCTTTCTTTTACTTAAAATTTCATACAGAAAAGAGAGGCTGACCATTCATTATATTTTTGAAATATATTTCAACTGCGTGCACCACAATTGTTTCGTAATTAGCTAGTGCCAATCAAGCTATGTTAGAAAAACTATAGCATCGATTTTTACTTAGAAATGCCTCAAAACAGTTGATGAAATTCAAGGCAACTCATCGAAACAGTATTTTGTTTTGTTTATTTTGTTTTATATTCTTTACCGCTGTTTTACACTGTTTTTCGTTGTTTTTAACGGAATACTAACACACGGCAATCAGTGTGTTTTTACTATCAATATAATGTCTTATATTCGTAATGGGCTCAAAATGTTCTTGAAATTTTTAGCAAATTTGCCGAAACAGTTTTGTTTTGTCCTGTTTGGTCAAATTTTGTGTCTTGTCACATCCAATTGTGGTGCACGCAGTCGAAATATAATTCAAATTAAAATAATGAATGGCCAGCCTCTTTTTTCTTTATCAAAGATTAATTAAAAGAAAGTCAATGTTCTAAACTTCCCTTCTGTCGGTATAATTGACTAGTTTTAATAAAAAAAATAACAAAAAATGCGATTCCCGTAGCTTCCAGTGATACAATATTATCGTCCAGTGGGTAAGAATATATCGTGAACTAATACAACATTATTGATGTGTCCAGTGGACGACAAAGCTGACTAGTGATACAATATTATTGTCTCATAGATATTAATCTTTATTTCCCATATTTAACTAATGCGCACATTAAACGTTTTTGCATAATTAACTCATAGGTTACTTGTATTTATTGCCGTGTCTAGAGCATTGATTAAATTAATCGTCTAGGGTCAATTTTATTAGTCCTCATTTAAAAAAAACGATGTACGTACTACGGGGCCTGTGCCCAGAACATCCGCCTCATAATCGAATGCGCTATCCACTACTCCACGGTGTTGCCTAATTCGTGACGATTTGACATTGAATCGTAAGAAGCTTGGCGAAAATACGTCCGTCTTTACTTCATTTTATATACATAGCGTGTATGTGTGTATAATGTGTTTATGTCATGTCATTAGTTTTGTTTAGAACATAAATAATGAAAATAATTAAATGCCTAAACGGATTTTGATCAAACAAAATGCCAGTGTGTAGTGCCTCATCTAAGGGCTTCTGTAAAGTTATTATTTCTCAATCGGACTGATAATTGCCGAGCAATAAGCCTTTGAATACGTTTGTAAAGTCTTACCGCAAGACAAATATTGGCTTGATTGAAAATCTAATTTCTTTGCAAACGTCGTTCAAATTTTTATATGAAAAATGATGTACGGAGGTGATGAAATAAATAAAAAATCAAAAACATTTTATTTTAATAAAAAAAAATTGCGGCATTTAGAATTTGAACCTCAAATTCTGGGAAAAAATACCTTTGCCACACCGAATGCTAGCTAACTGAGCCATGCAGTTTGCTGATACATTCTGTTTTAATAGGATTTACATGACTTCAAATTTATATACAGAAACGTTTGAATTTGTGCATTAGCCGAGTATCAGAAATAAAGCATCACATTGTATGGAAGATATAAGTCTCGGTTGACTTCATATGCATACATTGTATAAACAAGCGTTCACTACGCTCACTTGTAATTTACAATATATACTTATAAGGTAAACCTCTACTTATATCTCCCAAATAATAATCTACTATTATCTATCTAGAACGATAATCTTGAACTTATCGCTCTAGGCAATTTTACTTATATCTATATATCTGTTCTCGATAGATAAAATAGCTAGGGCCACAATGCCCGACACGTCAAAATAACAATTGTGGAAAGAAGTGAATAATCTCCTTTTTTTGGCGAATATCAAAATTCAAATATTAGCAACTAGTGAAAAAATGATACAGGAAGAGAATAATAAGTTTGTGTTCCTTTTTTATTTCTCTTTTATCTCTCTTTTCACGTATTTGCTTGCAATTTGTTCATATAAAACTCAGTTTTTGGGTGGAAAAAGTTAAAACGGAACGTGGCACGATCAAATGTGAAAATATTTCAAAAGAATTTTTTGCGTTCGGAAGCGTCACACCAATTGGTATCATTTGTTTTGGAAGAAAGGCCAAGGACTTGCATAACGTTTTCCATTTAAAAATGGTTCTTGTTGTGATTAATGAATGCAAAGCACTTACCTTTTTGATGACTTCAACTTACGGTGTTAAGAAAAATGTATAAAATCGGGAGCTCAATCATAAATCACTCTAGTTAGACCCGTAGGAATTTAGACCTGAGAGTTCGTATGCTTATCATTTGGGGGTCTAAAGAAGATGAATATTCAAAAAAATGAAGACGGTAACTCGGGTAAAGTTTGACCAATTTAAAATTTTTTTTTCGAAAGGTGATTATGGGATTGAATCTTGGCAAAATCGGTCAGAAACTTTCGAAGATAGTGCGCTTAGGATCCCAGGTCATTGTCATTTTTTCCAAATGCGCGCTGAGTCAACAGTGTCCGGTGATCGCCCCCACCACTCTCCTTATGCCACTCCGATCCAATAACTCACCTTCCAGCGGGCATCGGGACACAAAAAACCACTCACCAATTTATGTTTTATAGTAAATATCAATATGTAAAATTTGTTCCTTAGCCAAAAATACTTCACATGCAGCAACCTAAAATCCTCAACAATAAATAAATAAAAAGTTTTGCTATTATCCATCATAAAAACGTTCTTTTTCTTATAATTTTTTATGAATTAGCTGAATCACCATCCCGTCGCGTTCTGCTTGATTATCCCAGTCCATATCTGTATGGAAATTATCACAGTTCTCCAAGTGAGGATTTGGTTGCCCTATGGTTGGGTGCAAACGGCACAGGTACACTAAAAAATTGACTAAGCGGCTTAAAGTAAAACTAACTGTGACTAATTAATGTTTATGAAATTCATGTTTGTATTCGCTTGAAAATCTTTAAAAATATGATTAACGAAATTAACGAAAACAACATTTATCCACTTCTCATACTGTTGTATGGCTTTATAAACTGACAGTTTTATTGACCCGCGCGACTCTCATTAAATAATTAAGTCAACGAAGCGAAATATCATTTTCTTCACTTCATTAAAACGTTGTTTAGCTTAGTATTTTTTTTTCAAATTAAAAATACGAAATCATCTACAAAGTCGAATGGTGGAAACGAAAGACTGTGTATGGTGTAATTTCATTTATTGTTTTCAACGCTTTAGGTTCATTCATTAAATTCAAAAAAATATGAGAGCTAGATCTCTCCGTTTGATTGATACAGTTAGCGTTTCAGTCTTTATTTTACGGTGACTTTTTCCAACGAAGACAGTTAGTTGTATACGAGACTGTAGAAATGGATTGGCACACATTATGATCGGAAGTCAGGTCATTAGTTAATTAAACTTAATTGCAAACTAACGTAATGTTTTGGTTTCGTAAATGTCCGGTTAATACTATTGATAACGATAATACTTTTAGTTGTAGAGAAACCATTACTGTTAAATTCCATTACTCTTCAGTTCATGAACCCTCTTCTAACTCTAAGACACATTTTGGTAAACTGAAATGACCATATCTTTCGTCTCATTATGCAATATATACGTTTCATTTTAGTAAATATTCATTTTATGGGGACTCAGTATTTAGTTTCTTTCAAAGAAAGAAATGCTTTGAAACATATTGTTGTATCCCGCTAGAACATGCGGACCATCACCAGATAGAGAACCGGAAGTTCTATATTTTTGCGTACTTTTTTCTTCCCACTTTATTTGTCCATGTTGCACGTGCAAATTTTGATGTAAATTGCAAGTCACCGAATCGCAAACATGTGCAAATGTGATTTCAATTCTCCTCTGACTCATACGCACATTCAAAAATGTCAAAGTTTATTTCCTTAAAACTAACACATTTTGGTGAACGAACTAAGATGCCTTTCACAAAGTGCGCGTATACTAGTGCCGGAGGGGGTTTCGAAAAAAGCAAGGGGGAAGGTAAATGGTCAAAAAACTGCTCTTCTTAACGAGCGTACTTTGTGAAAAAGAGAGACAATGAAAACCCGGAACAAACTAGAGATGTGCGGGCCCACCTTTTTTGGAAGCCCGACCCGAACCGAACCCAATCCTAAATTAAAACTCAAAGCCCCTCCGCCCGGAAGCCGCTAGCTGCTCGGTCTGACCCCAACCGAACCCGATCCGAAATTGAAATTCGAAACCCGACCGACCAAAGTGATTCGGGTCGGATTCTGTTAGCCGAAAAAATTTCGATTGAGTTAAATTCAAGCATGAAAAAAGGGAGAAAATACAGTGAAAAACGGTTTCTGTTGGTTTTTTCTCGCTTCGAAAATCACTCAACTAGATTCTCACTAGTTGTTGTTGTGTGTTTGCCGTGAAACTAAAGATATTTTCCGAATTACTTATTGCTAATGCGGCAGAAAAGCAAAACATAAGCTCCGCCGACCCGTACGAATCCCATTGCAAGGATTCCCGTTATATTAAATTACTAATTATCTATATTCATCTAAATTGGAAATTGCCCAAACGGCAATATTGAAAAACCTGTCCGAAGGAGCGCTGTAGAAATATTCGTTTTTATAGGCCTCGGTCCAATACCTCCATGGACAAAAATGTCACCCTCAATTTTCTATGCAAAATTGCAAAAAACAGTTTTTTGTGGTAAAGCTGACTTTTAGAACCGACCTAGGGACCTAAGTAGAGGCCTCGGACCCATCAATTCATAAACAAAAATAGTTTTTATGCTTAGGCCGAACTTTAGCACCGACCTAGGGAGCTAAGTAGAGGCCTCGAACTTATGGAAGAAAATGTTCATATCAATTTTCTCTACATCACAACACAAAAAGCCTCATCATTAAAGAAATATTCATGAAAAACCACCAACTATCAAGGTCACGTGGTACGAGTTAGTGCCATACTAAGGACCCTACAGCCGCAACCACATGATCGATTTTCACCAAACTTTTTTGTGGTTTCCTGAGGTCAATACCTTTCATTTACAACCTTGAAAAGCAATTTCCTTGCGAAACTTGCCAAATGCCAAAAGGTTTCACAGACTTTTGACTACTTTTCGACCGTAAGTTCCTGACCGATTTTCTTTTCGGACGGACGGACAAATGTTTTTGCAGATTTGTCTTATTTAGATCCCAAAGCGAAAAACTAACCAACTTCCGGGTCGAAATTCGACTGGTGTCAAACGTCATGGTAAACGCATAAGAACAGTACTTCGTACGTGTCTAAACATTCAACTAGTAAATGATCACAAAAGAACATTTCAGCTTACCTCACAATCGATAAAAAATAAACTTTGTTGTGTAAATCACCTTGTAAATGTTAATTACACCTTTTATACAAAATAAAGCCTCAAATGTTTAAATTTGCTCGCCGTACGGCTCGCAGATGTGTGATGCTCTTTAACTGAAAGCATTACCAAAATATACTTACAACAATGTCATTACTGATACATTGCAACACATCATTGTTTTATAGTCGATTTGATTTGGATATTTTAGAATGCATCATTTCCACAATTTCTTTTTGTAGCAATATTATCGAATCGATCGTTAACCCGATAAAAGGAACATCCGAAACCCGCCCGAACGGGATTTTCTAAGCCCGAAAGTCCGAAACCCAAACTGGTGAAAAGTGGTTCGGATTCGGGTCGGGTCTAGGCGGCCTTTTCTTCCGAATTCCGGGCAACCCGATCACCTCTAGAACAAACACACAGAAAAATATATTCGACCGATAGATATAATCAATACTACCAAAAAAAGTAATAAATGACCGATAAAAAATTCCAATCTACTCTTTAAGCTCTTCCCTTAGTGATCATTTCCTATTACAAAATAATATGAGGTCTTTTGGTCACTACCTCATATTTTCCCGCTTTGATCCCACGTTAGATGTTTGTTTAAAAATTTATCGTTAAATAATTATTGACCATGTATTATTTTTATCGGTAAAATTGAATCGTTTATTAGTATTCCAAACACACCGAGGAAAATTCTGTGAAGCAAGCTTCTGGATATGCTTAAAAGTATCTCCGAAAACTAAACTACAAAAAGTTTGACTAATTCACTTTCATTATCAGGTTTACGACGAGTTCATTCACAAATCGTTTAACAAGACAATACCTCAAGCGAACAATGAAATACTTACGTTAACATATTGGCTTGTATCCCATTGATCGTATCGTATTCAATATTTTATCAATGAAATTTCAATTCACTGCTTTAGCTAAACATAAACCACACTGATGCGAGACATGTATTTTAGCATTTGCATATTAACTGCAATATATTTTAATTCATGAAATTCAGCTTATTATTCATTCAATATTTCTTTAATAATTTCGTTTCATTTGAATATTGAAGAAAAAGGCAACAAATTTCAATAAAACGACATTTCGAGTGAACAAATTCGTAAAAATTGCACATATGGTTGCTACATGTTTTCTATGAAAAACTACAAATTGTGTATTTATGAACATGTTGTAGCTGCACAAAAAGAGAAGGGCTTTTCGTTATATTGAGACCATGCGTAGGCAGCGCCACAACCGTATTATACCAAACGATCATGAACGTTTTAATAGAAAATCTTACTATTTTATGAATGAAATGACTTTGAAGGTTCATTAGTTACAATTTATTAATGAATTTCATATAAACATACGATTTTTATGAATGAAAGTCACGCTTGCCTACGTAACACAGCTATACACGTATCTTATGTATACGTATACGTACATAAGACCGTTTATATGAACGAAGAGCCCTTTCGAAAAATTTCTTCCAATTCATTAACACCAAACATAGACTACATTTAACTCTTTTATAAAAAAATATTTTTATTTAATTAAAAATTTTCGAAAAGCAGAAACGGCGACATAATCTTTTTGAGACAATCACTTTTAGGATAGTTTTTTTTTCTTCTTTATCGTCGCGTAGTTCAAGAATCCAAATGCATGCGCTCAACACGATTTTGAGCAGAGGTTTGAATTTAATGCATTTATGAGTGACTATACGAAGTGAAGAGATTGTGAAATATGTTTTCGATGACTTATTAAACACCAACCTTTTCGACATTTTTATGAATGAAAAATCTTATAAAGTTAAATTGAAATTTATGCAAATTAATGTCTTGGCGACGGTTATGTAAATTACATTTTATTTAACGGCATCGAGGAAATAAATAAATTTAGTTCGGTAAATTATTTAGTTTAAAACTTTGCGATTTGTCATTTTAAAATAGGCTGTTTATTTCACTTTTTAAAACTTGTGAAAGAAATCTAGAATTGTGAATAATGCAGGCCCGCAGTTAGGATAGGCGAAGGGGGTGCCGCCGCCCCTCCTGAGATTTTCTATTTCTTCCTTGAGTTTTTTGAACACAAAGAGGGTAACTTTGCCGAGCCCACGTTCGGGTCGGAAGAGAAAATATCAACTACATCTACGCGGGAGCGACTCTTCTTTAACAGTAACCAAAGTATTTTTTTCCTCTACGCACATTGGTTTTTAGGGGAAACTTGATTAACACCATTCTAATGTTGAAATATTACCGCAAGACAAACTTTTGATGTCGTTATGAAAATTGAACGGAAACATAGGCGACCCTTTGGAGACGCCCGACGACGACTGTCGTTAGCGACTGTTTCAACAACTGTCAATGATTGTTTTAGATCCTGTTTCGGCGACTTTCGACGACTGTTTTAGATTACTTATGTGCATGAACACGCCAATACAGTTTCATATAAGCTTATCACTTGAAGAAAATTTCCAGGCAGTGAACATTCGTTGGATTTTCGAAAATTCGAATGTGGGCTTGTCACAAAATTTTTATGTTCCAATGAAAAATTAATAAAAGTGTGAAAAACTGAAAGCCATAAACATCGATTTGAAAAAATTCAAAAAACATATTGTCAACCATTTTGAAATTGTATTTTTTCTGAAAGTGCTGAGCCAACTTTTACAAAACGTTTACTTTTGACGACAATGTAAATGTACAAATCGTTTTATTGCGCTTTTGTGGCTAGATAAAACCCTTTCCCGCTGTCTCAAGTGAGGGGAGATTTTTTGGGAAAGAATGAGAAAGCCGGATTGAATCGCAGATAACAAATGTCGCAGGGCCAAAAGCGCGGCAGCCACAAATCACCTAGCAAAAGTACAATGCTCAATCACATCAATAGTGCATCAAATAATTTTTTATCATTCTTGACCTTCTCGACTGAATATGGCTGATGTCTCTTATTTCTCTCATTCTCCATACGAATAGCAGATTAGACAAATAGAGAACGAGAGAAATAAGAGAAACACAGAAAATGTTGTGTCTGATGCTTTGAAAGAGTCTTCTTCGGCAACGGATCATTGTTGTTTAATTTCTTTGGCTGTATATTCGGAAGTACGGAAAACATACATCGAGTAGTATGATTCAATGAAGGAAAGTTTTCCTTTAAAAAGTTCAATACGTACTACGCGTGAAAACGAAGCGTCCAGTATGACCTTCGGTCTGATTTGAAAATAAAAATTGCACATTTTGCATGCAACCCAAGATTGACGAACGAGCTAAACTGGAAACCATTAGAAATCAATATTAATTTCGAACAAAAGAAGCGTGTTCATTCGATGATAATAATTATAAATAAATTGAGAAAAGGAACTATAAAAACACTTTCCGAAAGGTAATATTTATCTCCACTTTCAATGGATTTATATTTTCAAAGAGAATAACATTTCGTAATAAATTAAACAATCCCAAAATTGACATGATCTACCTCCAACGAAGATGTCCATATTGGTGAGATTGTAATATAACATCGTTTTTATGTCTTTATTATACACCAAATAAATTTTGAGCCAAACACCTTTTGAAACACGAAAATGATAAAAAAAAATAAAATAAAGCGACCTGAACTCGACAATTTGATTGTAACATCTTTAGTGGTTGTCTTATTGTGTAATGAACGCACCACTTCTCATGTTGCAATTCGATTTTATTAAATTTTTTTGGTGAATTTTTTTCAAGAAACGGCAAGCAACAAAACCAGCTGGCTGGAGAAAACTGAACAACCGCTTCTGTTTTTCCAGGGTATAAAACGGACTTAGTCCCTAGTTAACAATTTTCCCCACAAAATGTACAGAAAGTGCCATCGGAAAATGTGCTGATCCCATTTAATGCTCCAGCTGCAGCACATAATATGTATTAAAGAGTATCTGAAGCGTTACATCTTTTTTTGGAACGAAATGAGCATGTGGACTACACATTTGAAACGACTCGAATACACATGTAATGTACATGCAAGAAAACAAAGGAAAAATTATTTTTGTTTTCCAACTTTTCTATTTGCCATAAAAATGATGCCACAGACGGATTTTTAACAAAATCGGGACATACTTTCTTTGAGATCATCAGATGACCCTTCAGATAGCGACACTAAAATAATTTCATTTTACTTTTTTTTCAACCCCCACGGACAAGCTTTCCAGCAGCACATACCTTCTGAAGTCCGGATGGAGTGTACAAAAAATTTTCAGTTCTAAATATTTCGAAAAATTCATTTTTGACACTTTCAGACTTTCGTCATTTTTCTATGAACTCATTTTCGAACACAGAAACTTATGAATCGTCATATTTAGACTTAGAGGAAAGGTTTTCCACCAATTCATCGAAATGTGAGATGGTCGAATTTAATTTTGCGTGAATTGACATGGAATGACACATTTCAGTTTTCTTCTGATGCGCTACTTCCTCCATCTACATTTTTATGTTAAACTCGCATTTTTTTTACTAGAATTTTTTTTTCAATTTGCGGGATTTGAACCTACGATGTTCGGGATTATGAGCTGAACAGTCGACTGTCGAGCAGTCATATTGTATCACGGGTTGATGTGTTAAAAGTGTATAAAGAACTAAATTAGAGAAAGTGCATTTAATGTACTTTTTTTTGTAGTGAGAGGAAAAGTTTCGGAAGGTCTTTTAAGTGACTCAAAAATGAAAATTAAATGAACTCGGAACGCAAAAAATTCTTCTGAAATATTTTCACATTTGATCAAAAAAATGCGCCTCAAATGCCGGACCGTCCCAACGTAACAATTTTTTTGCGCTTTCAGATTGCACACGCAAAAGTTTGGCTACCCGTACTCCATACATCGGTCAAAGTAAAATTTTTTAGGTGTTACATCTGAAAGCGCAGAAAAATTCTTACAATGGGAGGATCCGGCATTTGTGACGCATTTTTTAATCAAATGTGAAAATATTTCAGAAGATTGCGTTCCGAAAGCTGCAAGCGTCACCCAAATTGATATCAGTTGTTTTGGAAGAAGGGACGAGGACTTGCGTCACAATTTCTTTTTAAAAAGGGTTGTTGTTGTTATTCTGGTCCTTCAAAATGCTTTTAATTTGCATTCACATTATATACAGCGGGTTTTCATATGAAAATGTACAGTCTAGTATGACCCTCTCATTCTTCGATGGTGCACATGAAAGAGACATTAGGATGGACATATGAAGACTTTGAAACTTTAGCTAACTGAAAAGCTCTTTAAGTTTGCAGCTTTAGCAAGTTAAAATATGAATTGCTCAATGTTGTGTTGCTTGAGTTATGGAACCAAAAATAAACCACTTCTTATCAGAATTAGCTTTTATTGTTTACTAATCTGGGTCTTAAACTGATGCGTAATGTCGTGGAGCGCGCAATGAACGATGTAGCGTCTAGGGCCTATACTGGCATTTTGGAAGATCTTTGTGTTTGGACTTGACGGGAAGCGTAGGATAACCTTGATATGAGAGCGCTTTTTTACTTCTTAAAGTTTCTACGACGAGCATTCCTGCGTAATTTTCGTACGATTACAACTACAGCATTCGTTTTCTTCTCATGCAGCAAACTTCCTACGAGTCAAAACAACCAATTTGGAAGCACAATAATGAAATTGTTTAAAGAAATTTACGTGGATGAAGTTAGTCCAAAGTACTTAAATAGATTTTCCTTGTGCAACATGCAATAAAATATTTGGAATATGTTTTCCAAATGCATTTTTGAAATCGAATAAGACCAACTTTAAAAATTTTGGACTAACTTCAGCCACATAGAAATTTTACTAAAATAGTTACTGTATTAGTTGCAAGTTGTACAATGTACCCACATGCAGCATTTCGAATGTTACATATTGGTATATTATACAACTTGCAACTAATATATGCAACATATCACTATAGATATGCAGCATAAAACAAACGTGAATTTTCAGTGTAGAGTAGAAGTATGGGTTCTATGCCTCTCCATCCTAGGTAGGTAAGTAAGGTCGGCCCCAGCGCTAAATTTTTTTTTGTTATGTTGTGAAGTAAATTGAGGGTAACTTTTTTATGTATGGAAGCACGGGTCAGAGACCTCAACCTAATGCTTTGTCTGTTCTAAAATCGGCCCTGTTACACAAAAAAAAATAATATTTTTTTGAAAATTTGTTTCAATTTTTTTAAGTTTGGAGGTTTTGTGAGGATTTGCAGAGGTTTTTTACGCCGTTTCTTCGGGCGGGTTTTTAAATACGGCCCTTTCTGCCAATTCCAATCTAATTTAAGGGGTCGTTCATAAATTACGTAACGCAATTGGGTAAGGTGGTATAAGGCAAGCGTCGCAGGTCAAATTAGACCCTTGAGGAGGGGTCTCAAAATCTTTATTTTTGCGTTACGTAATTTATGAATGGTCCTAATGTCGACGTAATTACATATACCTAAGGGTCAAGGCAATATTTATATAGCTTTAGTTCGAGTCTTTTTCCAACATCTGTCCTGTTTTCCACATCTATTCTGATGCGTGTCTTGCATTTGTTTTTCAATGAAAATTGGCGGATGCTACTCCCTACTGAGAGTTGTAAATTCGGCTGATACAAACGCAACGGTAAACCTATAAGCCCCGTAAATACTTCCTATGTGTCTAAGTAAACACTAAGCTAAGAAAATGTTAAAAACTAAAAATTATTGATAGTAGTAGAGAGATTAGAGAGTTTGGACAAAGCCACTTATAGCCAAGTTTATAACATATACATATAAATATTTGTTAAAAAAAAAAGAAAAAAAAAATTTGTTTTGAGTTATATAAGTTATAAGTTATAGTTACAACTATACGTTATAAGTTAACATTATAAGTTTATAGCCCATATCAGTATTATATATGATACAGACCAGTGCTAATCAGTTCCAAAACTGATCTGCATGAAAACTGATCAGTTTCAAAACTGATATGAATTATTAGTTTTGAAACTGATCAGTACTGATCCGTATCAATTTTAAAACTCATCATTACTGATTCATATCAATTTTCAGACTGATCAGTACTGATCTGGATCAGTATAGAAACTGATCAGTACTGATTCGGAGTTTCAAAAGTGATCAGTACTGATATGGGTCACTATGGGTGACTATAAACTTATAACTTGTACCGTAAACATGTAACTTGTTACTTATAAATTATAACTCGTAAACTTACGTATAACGTAAACTTATAGACTTGCAACTTTTGACGTAAACATATAAGTTAGTATTTATAGCTATATGTATATATGTTATAAATTTGGCTATAAGTGGCTTTGCCCAAACTCTCTATTGGGCTGAGCTACTGTATAGAACTTATGACTTATAACTTATAAACGCTATTTTTTTACATTTTTGCAATTTATAAGTTATAAGTTTTATAAGTAGCTCAGCCCAATAGAGAGTTACTTACTTATAAACGCTATTTTTCTTACGTTTTTGCACTTTATAAGTTATAAGTTCTACAAGTAGCTCAGCCCAATCTCTCTAGTATTTGTTTTATTTTTACGACAGTTTGTCATAAAAAGGTTCTTAAAATACGTTCGACATCAATTTATTAAAGAATCAATAAAATCGATCCTAAATAAATATGATATTAATATTAATGAGTCAATCTCATCTGCATTATACACTGACACATTCACCGTCGACAGATGAGAAACTCTTTTCGAGTGTTTCCAATAAAAAAGAACTAAAAATTATGATAGTGAAAAAAAGTTCCAACAATTAAATAATTTAACGTGCTCATTCTGACATTGACGACTCTGATAAAGTAAGCGATCTTTCTAGATAAGACTCTGTTTTTAACGATCGTTTTAAAGTGCCACCGACACAATTCCAAAAGCGATTCAAAATTAAAATAAACTTTTGATATACGAAAAGAGATATGTAAATTCTTTTTATTAAATTTCTCTGGTTTCAGTTGATGGCTGTTCATTTGTGTACTGTTTACTTATTCGATATTTATACGAAATCAATTAATTCACTAATTAGATTGAATAAGTATTTCATATCGTAATGAAATTTATGCGTTTTCCTGCAACGATGATGAGAAAATGTTTGGAATTTGTTTTTCGTCTCTTTTTAAGGTTATAATATGTTTCGACTTGGAACCAGAAAAAAATTGTTTTCGTATTAATATCATATACTTTACACATCCCCCCTCTAGTATAAAGTAGAAGAAATAATGAATTCCTTCAACAAATTTAATTGGCGCCGTATTATTCACTTACCATCAACATTGCCAAATATGAACTTGCAGTTTTTTGCGTTTCAATGTTTTTACTTTAATTGTGAGTCAAAAAGCGATTATAGAGGCCAATACACGATTCTAATCTACTATTTGAAGGTTAAAAATATTATCGGTTTGAATCCGTGAAATCTTTGAGTAAAGAATGAACAACTAGATGACATAATGAAGTACATATATTTTGATATATTACGAATCTTAGAGCAATCCTAATTGGGCTGGCTAATGACACGCGAAAACAGGAATGCTTTTCCTTTCCAGCAATATCTACACAATCACTGTAAGGGACGTCCGGTCGTTAG
>CM055405.1:62345999-62356008 GCA_029228625.1 Pseudolycoriella hygida
GGGCTAATGCCCTGATTGAAAAGGCGAAGAGGGATTATTATGACTTTCAGTTTCGGAACTGTAACGATTCTAAATCGACGTGGAATAAATTGAGAAGTTTGGGCATGGGTAGGAATAAATCTGTCATTATTCCGCCGTTTACGTCCGATGACTTTAATCATCATTTGTGTGGGAGAACTGTTGGTGTTTCTGCTTCTCCTTTGAATGATTTGTCATTGGATTGCCGGTCTGTAAATTCGTCTATAAGGCGAGCACCTCCAAATTCAAATTCTTTTTCGTTTCATAAAGTTAACTACGAAGAAACATGGAAGGCTATTATTCAGGTGACTTCCAGAGCCACCGGCTTTGATGATTTACCAATTGCTTTTATTAAAAAAACTTTACCCGTGACTTTGCCTTACATTTGTCACTTTTTTAATTATGTTTTGATGTCATCTGAGTATCCTAGTGCATTCAAGAAGTCAAAAGTGATTCCCGTACACAAGAAGTCTTCAAAGTATGAGTTAAAAGATTTTAGGGGTGTCCATGTTTTACCAGCTCTGTCTAAGGCTTTGGAGAAACTTATGAAGTGGCAAATGACGGATTTTCTGGATGGGAACAAACTTTTGTATGAATTTCAATCGGGGTATAGGAAGAACCATAGTACCGCTACGACGTTGTTGAAGGTTACCCACGATATAAGGGAAAATTTACACTCTAGAATTGTTGATAAAAATATGGTTTCCCTTTTGCTTCTACTTGACTTTTCTAGTGCCTTCGATCTAGTTGATCATAATTTGCTTTTGTCGAAACTAAAGGTTAAATTTTTTTTTGAAGGGTGTGCAATTAAGCTAATTGAATCGTATTTGCCTGGCAGAAGTCAAGCCGTGCTTATTGATGATTTCCTGTCCTCATTTCGAACAACGGTATCAGGTGTTCCTCAGGGTTCGGTCCTTGGTCCGCTTTTGTTTTCGTTATTTGTGAATGATCTCCCTGCAGTCCTGCAACACTGTAAATGCCATCTTTTCGCGGATGATGTCAAATTGTATTTGCATCACGATTGGTTTGATTTTGGAAGTGGTGTCGCTCTTATGAATTCGGACTTGAAGAGGTAGATGTAAACAAGCTATTGATTAATGCTGAGAAATCGAAAATCATTGTTGTGTCCAATTATGAGATCAGTGTGAATGATCTTGTATTGTTGGATAATCCCGTTCTTGTTGGTGATGAGGTGGTGGAGTACGTGTCTAAGGCAAAGATACTTGGATTGTGGATTAATAACTTGATGACGTGGAACGATCACGTTAGTCAAGTTAAGCGGGTTGTATATGGCTGTCTATGGAGCCTTTGGAACTGTGGGAGTTTTTTGCCGGCGTCTAAAAGAATAATGTTGGTAAAAACGTTATTGTTGCCACACTTCGTTTATTGCGATTCGGTGTTGACGGATATGGATGCTGATTCTCTGGAATCTTTGCAGGTTGCGTTCAATGCATGTGTTCGATTTGCGTATAAAATAAAGAGAAGGGAAAATGTGGCGACACAGGAAAAATCTATTCTGGGTTGCACGTTTCGTAATTTCAGGAAATTTAGGTGGTGCGTTTTTATGAAGAGCATTCTAGTTGAGAAAAGGCCGGCCTACTTGTTTGATTTACTACGATTTTCTCGATCAAGTCGGAATCCATCTTTGATTGCTCCTCGCGCTGTAAGAAATATTTTTGCAAATTCATTCTTCGTTCATGCCACCACGGTTTGGAATTCTCTACCAATGGAGGTTAAGAGAAATGTGTCATCCCCTTTATTCACTAAGAACTGTTTGATGCATTTTTCAAGGTTGTGAAGTTTTAGTAGTTAAATTTTGTTTAAATTTTGTCTATATATTTCTCTCTCTCTCTCTCTCTCTCTCTCTCTCTTTCAATTTGTTTGGTTTTCTTATAAACTCTTAGTTTTATTTTGTTACTAGTATGTTAAGTTTAGAATTAAGTCATCTTTTTTGTTGTAATATTCGTAATTGTTATCGTTCAACACAGGTTATGATAAGGTGTTAAACCTTCTGTGATTATTATAATAAATACATACATACATAATGAGTTTTGCGGAAAGGACACAATGCAATTACATGTGGACACAAATATCGAAAGAACCCTACATGTAATAGACCGCATGGGGGAAAATATACATGTATTGAAACCTCCACATGGGACAGCGAATAACATAATTTAAATAAACTTCAAAATAGTTTGTTTACACATAGTTTTATTCTCATCCTATTTTCTATTCGATTTCAATCCAATTCGTTCCACACGAAATGTTGTCAATGTTCATTTGCATAAGAACGTACTACGAAAAGTTAAAGACAGTCCTGATCCTGATTTTAAACTACATAGTTATCTAAAAAATCCCACTTTCCAACGATTTCAGATTAGAAGCGAGATTGGTCGCATTTTTGTTATGACATGAAGAGATGTTTTGTATCAGCTTATTGTATGATTTCCGACATTTAGAACAAAAGAAAGAAGCTAAAATTAAAGTAAAGTATAGTAAAATACTTGGCCATATGTTGGTCATCTAAGAACTAAACTATCTTCACTGTTACTTCAAGACAAAGATTATATTTTGAAGTCCTTCAAACATTAAACCATTCTGCTAGTGCGACGACTACAACGAAATTAGTTTAAATTTAATAGTCTCAAAGAGTCTGTTGGGATCAAGAGTCGGTCTATTCCTACAGTGAAATAGATGTTTTAAGCGTCAAATATTTAGATAAATAAATAGATTTTTCGCTCGTCTTGGATTCTTCTTTAGATAAATATATATTAACATTACGACGCAAACTTTTTGGACCTTTTCCTCAACTGCTTTGACGTTTCAAACGTCACTTTGGCAGTTTGAATAGACCGACTTTTGATCACAATAAAACACATGAAACGATATGTTCTAAGCATATTCTGTGAAAGAATTCAATTATTCATCGAATAAATTAAGAGACATTTTCTTTCCCGCCAAGAACTTGTAATGAATTTAATTCTGAAATAATGGAAATTTCGAACTATTTACACTACACAGTGACCTATTTTCGTTTATAATATCATGCCAATCGATGACGCAGGATGATGCAGGAGAGCAAAATTACCCTGAAAATATGCAATAAAGTTTAGATGTTAGAAATAAGTAAATGCATAAAAAATATGAAATATGCAAATAAGAAGAGAGAATGTTCTGACTTGTTATTTCTAATAATCTAATTCCGTAAATCATTAACTTAACTTATATAAAATTCTTTGTTTGGTCACACACAGACTGTCGCTGAATGTTAAAGCACATTTTAAGATTATCTGAAATTCAAAATTTTGGAAAGCTATTTTTCATTAAACTTATGTCTTTCCCAAGATTTGTTGAAGTTTCCTTAATTTCCTCCTTTGAATTTTTCTCTGTAAGTAAATTTTCCGCTAAGCACGCTAGAAAGATTGATTCTGATTGTTCATATGAACTGTAACACTAATCGAATAAAAAATTACATTGCAGCGGCATGTTCATAAGTTTCGAAAGAGTTATTGGCCATATAACTAATCGCTTCAAAAAGAAACAAAACAGTACAGGTGCTAAGTGCACCATAGTTACTTTATTGATGAATTGTTGAAGAAAATTACGAGAAAGAATAGTTTCGGTTTTTTTTTTTGAAGTGCCGGCGGTTAAATAAGGTGTGTGTCTGCCGTATTTCTATTAAAAATTTTTCATTTTGTTTATTTGGTAAATAAAATAAAAATCACTTTTGTTTATAATTCGGGCTCATGGTTTTCAGAACATTTGTTAAGTTTGGAGTCGAATATTGATTATAACGCAACACTCACATTCATACAGATAGGTTGAAAAGTTTCGTTGATTTTCTTAATGCCCGAAGCTATTAAACCCTTTAATTGCAATGTTGAAGAGAAACACTGCTGTAAATGTATAATTTATAAAATAAAACGATGACCCATATGTTCATTCCCAATTAAAGCGAGTCAGAGTTCAATTGTGTTAAATTAATTAACGACACTAAAACCAATTTGTCTTTTGAGATAACCATTTTCAATATAAACACAGAGTTATGTTTTTGTAATTTTACCAATTGAGATCACATGTTTGTCGCTTAGATCGTTAAGGACCTTGAACAGCTATTGCTCTTACATATTTTTTAGAGGATGTCTGGTCTTGGAGATGGGAAAAGTTGATGGTATGAGAAAAATCTGAACTAAGTGCAGAGGTCCATATACGGAATGAGTTTTTAGTGTTTAGTTCAAGCGTGCTAGAATTGAAGTATAGTGGCAAGTAGATGCAGATACCGCCACCAGATATTCAAAATTTTTATTCGTTTATCATTAGCTTAAATGGCAGTTCTCCATTAATTTTTCTTTTTTTTCGTTCATTTAGGCGGCGTTGCCCCACCTGGACCAGCAGCGGCCATGATCATGGAAGGATTGGAAACTCTTGTTGCGCCTCCACACGCATTTCTGTTAACCGAATCAGCTGCAGCAGCTCATTTTAATGTGCTCAGCTTTGACAGTCTGTTGAAAACGGCAGCAACAACATCTTCCATAACTACCAACAACAACAACATATTCACAGCCAATAATAACAATCATTTGAATCATTACCACTTGCATCATCATCAACAGCAGCACCAGCATCATCATCAAGATCAACAACAACAGCTCCATCAATCTCATCATCAGCAACAGTTGCATCATCACCATCAGCAATCAGTAGAACAGACAAACACAACATCAACAAATAGTAATAACAGTTGTCATCCACATCTGAGTTTATTGACTAGCGTTGGTGAAACAGTTATAGCAGACACTCAATCATCAGTAGAAGAATCGCAGACTGTATCTGAGGCACAAGCCGGTGACTTAAATACACCAGTTACAACTTCCAGTGATATTCCCTCATTTTTCGGACCATCAACCGTTGTTGAACCACCCCCTATAAGTGGTAAGTTTTTTCTACCTTATATTATGCGCCTTTAAGCTTTGTCATCCATATAAATGAGAAGCTAAACTTCATCTTAGAACTTTTACGTCTTAACCGTTGAACTGTAATTCATCACTTTTCGCCAATGTTTACATCACATATACTATTTTCAGAAATTAAAACTGCATCGAAAGATCAGTAAACATCACCAACAACAACGACATTTGAGATCTTTCGAAGTAAACATAGTTAGTCACATACTGAAATGATCTTATTAAGTATTCTTCGAAAAGACCGAACGAAATGAAATATGTTTGACACTTTATGATATGTTAGAAGAAACTCTCGTATTTCTCCATGAAGATCGCCTATTGTGTATACATGGTTTTTTATACCATGTGGAAAAGTTGCAATTTTCGATTTCAGAAAGCGAACGTGAGTTAAAAGAATGTATATTTGCTATTCCCGATTCTCTTTGACAATATATGGCATTATTCAAGTATGCTCGAACTGTCACATTCGTCACATTTTCTCTATTGTTTTGTTGACAGATGAAGATGATTTGATTTAGTTCACTTTTTCACAACTATTTATGTGAATGTGGTGTCGCTCTCTTCATTTAGAATCACGAATAGCGGTCAACCGCTAATAATACAGTACTATTGAGTGTAAATTTATTTAAAGCGAAAAGTACTATTTATACTATATTGAATTGCGTACTATTTTTTACAAATTTTTCTTTTCCCTAGATTTTCATAGAAATTTACCAAGAAACTACAAATTTAAGATCTCTAAATTCGTCTAGATTTGTCATCAACAACCATATCCTCTCTTGTACGGTCGAGAGAATTTTCAAAATGTCAAATTTTTTTTATACTTTTCCTGTAATCTGTCATTACTATAAAGTAATTACAGAGAAAATTCAGAAATTAAGTCAAGAATGTTTCAACAGTACTAGGTTTATGAGGACGAAGATAACCGTTTTCCCCACTGTGCGCCATAGGCGAAATTTTTTTAACCTCTTAACTAGTTTTTTTAGTAAAAATTTTTTTACTAAATCGAGGTCCGCCCGGGCCACCTTACCAGGCACAGTCCCGGAGGATTTACCCCAATTCCTCCACTTTAATCGGGTCTGCCTGAAAAAAGTATAAAAGAGGTATCTCCTTAGGGGCACATTTTCTTCCGCATATTGATATATGTCAGAATGGAAGGAACAAACCTCAGGGGGCCCCTCCAGATACGGCGCTGACACTAGACTTGAATTGACTTCCCCTCTATTCCTCTCTCCTTCTATTGGAAAAAATTTAACAAAGATTAAGAAAGGATAAAGGGGTATCTTTAGAAAGTATATCAAACTTTTGGTCCGCAAATCATCAAATTCTTCCGGACAATTTTTTTCTAATAGTCGCTGAGAGTCATTATTCAATGAAAAACGCGTCCAGGTGTCATGTCGTCTTCACTTCAAGTCGATTTATCCAAAAAAAGCACCCCGCTTCTTTTCCTTCATTATTACGTTAGATTTTTTCGTGGCACCGTAAGGAATAATATATATTATAAAAAAACATTTCGTTTGCATCGCACTTTTAATTAGACTTCGTTCAAGCGCATTGTGGCAGTTCAAAATTGTATTAACAAGACGGATCGGGCCAATTAGCAAAACAATCAAATCGTAAAAATAAAAGTAATGAGACATTATGTATGGTTTATGGTCACACAAAATATCGTCAACGTTCAACGAAAACAAACAATTCTTTTTGCTGCAATAAAAGTGAAAAAGTTAATTCCAAAAGTATCTTTAAAATCCGACATTTATTTAGCTGACAAAAGTCCACCTACACACGGTTTGAAACGCCACGCGTTGACAATATTTAACCGCGAGAATAAAAACAAAAAAAAATTATTTTGATTCAACATAAACAGTTTGGTGTATATTCCACGTACGATATAACTGGTATGAAGTGATGACATTCAAAGTGTATAGTAGGACCTATACACCATGTATTGATAAGTACTGAGATGATTGGAAAAAACAATTTTTTCTACTTCAAGACTAACCAAATATTTAAGATTTTTCTTTTTGTTTGGCATACATGCTTAACATTTAAATAAAATACCAAAGACCAAAACGGAAGCTTCGAGCCAACAATATTTAGAATGTTAATGTGTGTGCTCAATTGGATTTTTGGGATTGATAAAATGTAATTCTTTGAATATTGGATATTCAAGATTCGATAAACTCATGAAGCTGAAAATGGTTTATTCTAGACCCCACTCCTCCACGAACGTAAAAATTTATAGAAATTGTATGTAGAACACGCTTTTATGTGGCCCGCTCAGAAGCGTGCGTACTTTGTAAATGGCCCCTTCGTTATAATGATGTCGATCGCAACTATTATGTAGAGAGCCATTTTTAAAGCAAGATAGCGGTAAAACCGAAGATTTTTCTAGACTTTATTTCTTCCCTTACTCATGCTCCCCTGGTTTATACAGGACCTATTCATATGAAACTGGACAAGCTACTATGTTTGTCATCTTCACACTCACATTGAATGACTGAGAGAATCATATAAGGCGTGGACCTATTCATATGAAACTGGACAAGCTACTATGTTTGTCATTTTCACACTCACATTGAATGACTGAGAGAATCATATAAGGCGTCCAGTATAATGTAAATTTTTTATTAAAGACAAAAAAGCAACTTTAACCTCGGTAACATTAGCGGCTTTTCATTCCCCTTCTCAAGCATCGATGCTGGTGAAGCGTTCACTCACAACATTCGAAAGTATCAAAAAGGAAATATTTAAGAAAATCTTTTGGAAACTAGCTAAATAGCTCGGCTATAAAATCACTTGAAAGACCGTTCATAAATTACGTAACGCAAAAAATGTATTTTTTGGACCCCCCTCCTCCCTGTCACGTAAGCTCGTTAATTACTATCTGTTAAATCATGTTCTGTTTATTATTGTAATTAAATGTTAAGGTCCGCCTTGTTTTCTGCTGGTATACTTGTTCAAATTGTACAAACATATTATCTCATACGAAAATAAAGAATTGGGTGATTTTCCCACTTGTCTATCGTTTGGTGTATAGTATCATATAATGAACGTATTGGCAATAACGTTCTATTGCAAACTTCTGCCAAATTAATTAAATATTTCAAAACTACAACGTCAACAAGAGTTTTATGGTAAGGCGCTTCCAGAGTTAACTTATATCACAGAGACATTTTGGTGGATCGTTAATCATTTTCAATAAAAATTATATGCAGAACAAATTTATGTGAACAATTCAAAAAGGAATGAGCCATGCAATTTGTTTTTAGTATATCCTCTTTCCCTTCGACCATCGAATATTGGATTAACCATATTTGTATGTGATTTTATAAATGGACATTGTGCATCTTCATAAAAAATAAGTTTCATTTTGGAAACGACATTATTTCATTTGTCTGAGATTTATTACTTAGGGTGATGTATTGGACTTTCGATAATATTTCATTTGTTTCATTATGTAATTGGCGAACTGATATTGCCAAAAATATTTTATTATTTAAAGTTGTTGTGTTGGACGCATGCATTCTACATAAAGACAATATCCTCGTCTGATGTTTGGATAGAAGAAATAATGGAAGACCATTTAATTCGTTTTGAGATGATAAATCATTTTCTGGTAGAACAAGTTTTATGAGTTAAAATGTTCAGTCTGTTCGGCATCACAGCTCGAAGTTATTAAATACAAAATGTTTATGTGACCTCGTCATAGACGTATGTAGATTTAAGTACTTAAAAAATGGACAAGATACAACGGATAGGCGCAATTCAGTAAAACTGTAATTAATTCGAGTCGTTTCTTTATCTTGGAAAATCCGAAATACTTTGGATACTTCCTTTATTGTTGAACACTTAAAGCGTGTGTACACTTTTCGAATGACCCTGCTGTCTCTTTTAATGTTTGTGTTTTATTTGAATCGTATCTTTCATTTCTTTTCAATCGGAGAACTGATGTGGAACATTCTTCAGAAGTGTCCTCTGTGCTTTCGCGTCAGGCTTACAAAGCATCTCAATTCTCTGAAAAATACCTTAATTATTGTTTATTATGCTTGCGAAATAAAAATTAAACACCAGCAAAACATAACTTGCCAATATTAAAATCAAAAGAAATAATACCTGAAGGTTTTATACACCTGAATGTCTCTTGAAAATTCGTTTCGTATACAAAGCAATAAAATCAACAAAAAAAAAACGGTCGAAAAGAAAACAAAACTCAAATACCACCGCATGCTATTTAAATGAAAATTATTATTAAACGCCACAACACCATTTCATTCATTTTTATACTCATAATGACTCACTTATAATTTATCAAACGACATTTTCGATGGGATAGCAAATAAACAGAATCACAGCTTTGGTAATGAGTTTTTTTTCTTCATCCGAATATTGGTCAGAATTCAGACAACACCATTAAGTTTATTATGGAATTTCATTTTCATTTTATGTACATTCTTTTTAGACATTTATTTCAATTATTATTTCAATAGGAAGACTGCCACATGTGACAGAAATGACTGGGTCTCTTTGTCGTACACGCAAGGCGGCATAAAAATGATAGTTCTGAATAAATATGAAAACCGACAATGTTTCATTCCGCATTTCAAATGGCATCTCTGAACTGAATCATCAATTTCTCACTTTAAAGCAACCTGTAGAGGTCCGAGTTGTGTACTTTAAAATGTTTAAACTATCCATTATCCTCCTTTGAGAAGAAATTCACTTGTCATAGTGAGTATAATAGTACGTTACATAACAAGGAGCTGGAACGGCTGATTTAGACCTAAATCGGTCTAAATCAACCGTTAGGTGTGGTTCGGAATTCACGTTAAGCATGTGATCCAAAAAATGCCTGCCGGTAAAACACATTGATGGGGCGAACCGGCATTCTAAGCCCTACTTGTTTCCGCACCTAGTACATCAAAGATGGCACTAGGTTTGTGTGCAATTTAGCACTGAAGAGCATCAGATTGCAATCACTAAATCCAACAAAAACGCTCAACACTAACGATAAAGGTAAATGT
>CM055405.1:62356508-62391000 GCA_029228625.1 Pseudolycoriella hygida
CGGATTTTAATGGAAATTATAGTCGAGTCGACCATATCATGCCTATTATATACCTCCCAGTTTGTATGAAACTCGACTATAATATGGTCATCATACCCCTACTTTCAGGTATATAAATGGTTAATTATATGCCCAAATGATAAAAAAGAATATTTTTGCAATGCTTAATGGTGAAATTCAAGTTAAAATATCATCAGACTTAATTGAGAAATGAAAAAACAGTGGAGTCCGTTCGTAAAAAGATGTATAGGCGAATTAAACATTCATCAGACTATCAGACGGGAGGGACCCGTTTTTAAGAATTTACTTCTCAAAAGTTTGAAAAAACTTTCGTAAGAACTCTTAAGAATTTTTGCGAATGAATTTCACAAAAATTAGATCTGCCTTCTTACCATATTGGTAAATTTTTCCAAAAAAAAAAATTCTACTTCATTCTTCTTCTACCAAATGGCGTCTCGTGCCAAAAAATTGCTACGATTAGATTCACATGTTCCTTTTCGACAAAAATACCATAATGGCTAAGTTACATTTACTTGAAATGCAAAACGTTCTACATAACGTTAATCCAATAATTTATAAAAGCAATGCACATCGAAAAATTCAGATGTCTTAATAATGTTGAGATTCTATCAACAGCTAAAAAAAACAAAAATCAAACTCGTTATTTAACCGCGCGAATAGCTTCTCAAATCTCAATTGTGTAAATAAATCGTCTGAAACAACATTTATATTTGTTTGTTTGTTTATGTATGAAATGACACACCGTTTTCTTTTAGTGGAACATTGTTATATATGGGATGGGTATTGAGACGTTTGTTTCACGTGCTGTGCAGTTTTAATATAAAATCGATTCAATTACCACCATGATGGTTCTAACTTTATGTATGAATCCATTCGAGAACAGTGTTTGTCACGCAAAACAGTTTCTGGAACTGATAAAATATATTTTCGTTAAGCGGAAATAAGTAATCAAAACTTCTTCTCTCGCTACATTCAAACATTGCATTTCAGAGTAGATTTTGTTGTGCATTATATGTCGATGTGTATGACACGAAATCTTTTATAATAAATTGGAATACATGAAATTTACGTGCGTTGGCTAGAAATCCTGCGGACATTTTTTATGAAGTTCCATTTAATGTCAATTTTTTCGTAAATTGCTACTTATTTTAAAAAGCTTTAGTGAATGCTTTTGTCATAAAATTCTATTGTCCCAAAGTCATCATTTCTTAGTGAACTGTCCCAAGGTCTAAAAAAATCTTCATAAAATGGAAAAGGATTGTTACAAATTTTTAGTGGACGAAAGAAACACTGTACAACAAGGAGTGTACTTGCATTATGTTTTCCCAACATTTAAACAGTACGTTTTAGAGTTGATTTTGTCATTATTTCTCAATAAAATCGATTTGATTCTCGAAACAAAATTTGAATAATATGTGTTTATTTCAGGATCTATTGAATCCGAAGAACTTTCACTGGAACCTCATTCAACATCCAGCCCCTCCTGCCGAAGTTTGTGCAGTCCATTGAAAGAAGAGCGAAGTACACCCACCTCCATAGTGAAAGAAGAAACAAGTAATACAAGTAGTGCGAGCATGTACCCGCATCATAATCACCACCATCATCAAAATACTCAAAATGACACACAACACATTCAACATCATTCACCTCACATACAAACCCATCCGTCACAGCAATCACCCGGTAAAGTTTCTTATCGTGGCATTTTTACCACAACAGGTAGCCCAAGCATGGGCTTGGGAGCAGCTCAAATGAATTCACCGCAAATGTCTGTAATGCCAGGTCAAATGTCACCACCATCGTCCGGTTTAAGTGGATGGGGCCTACCAAGTCCTGACAAAACTTTATATCAGCCGCCTCTATTCGGAATCCTAGGACCAGGCCCACAGAATACAGCACAAGCACACTACGCTCCACATAATCAAACCTCCCAAACTCCATCACCAATACATCATTACGATGACAGACCGCACCATGTGGAACTTCTTTTACAGCCCACCAGTTATGGTGGTTGTGTGCCAACATCGATGTCCTTAGACATGGAACAAAATTCAGACCTACAGTACAATCGAAATACAAATTGCAAGCAATGGTTGGATTCGCCAGCCGATTACAATTCTCAGCACTCTTTTGTCGTTCCTGGTCCTTCATCAGCATCATCATCTGGGCTGATACCAAAACAAGAGCAATTCTCCATGGGTTGTTCCAATGACAGCCAAATCATGCAACAAAACTATAACGTGAATGTACAGTTGGCACCATACGATCCTTCGACGAGCAAAGGACATGAAATTTTGTCACAAGTATATCAACAAAGTCCGATTCCATTAAAACTAGTCCCAGTCAAGCCTCGAAAGTATCCCAACCGACCCAGCAAAACGCCAGTTCATGAAAGACCGTATGCATGCCCTGTGGAACATTGTGATAGACGCTTTTCACGATCTGATGAATTAACAAGACACATCCGGATACATACTGGACAGGTAAATTCATTTTTCAAAATAATTTAGGCCAATCGAGTAGACTATCAATACAAATTCTCGAAACCGTTAAAAATTCTTAACGAATTGTACCGATATACTTGTCAATCGTTTACGAATTATTAAAATGTTTTAAGTTTTCATACTATTAGTGCTTTTGCGTAGGCTGAAAGCTTCTTTTAAATGTTCAACTCTCTTTGACTATTTTGTAATACATTTTTTATTTCGTCCAGAAACCGTTTCAATGTCGAATATGTATGCGATCGTTTTCACGGTCCGATCATCTTACCACCCACATCCGAACGCACACGGGCGAAAAACCATTTTCTTGTGATGTTTGTGGTCGCAAATTCGCTCGGTCCGATGAAAAAAAGCGACACGCAAAAGTTCATTTAAAACAACGTATTAAGAAAGAGAGTAAAATGAATCAGAACAACTCTAACAGCCACCACCAACAACAACAGCAGCATCATCATCACCAACAACAGCAACAACATATGCATATGTTACATCAAGATCAAGATATGATTCCAATCGTATCAACGTCAAATACAACAAGTTTGTAGACCGAAGCCCAAATGTCGGTTGATATTTTGCGAACTGATGGAACGGTTAACGATCAAAGTGTAAATCGATCAATTGATGATAACGATCGCCATGTCTTGCTGCAGATACCAAATGTAGTTGCGTTGCCACAATTATTGCATACCTCAAGTGTTAATCACGATGATCTGCTGTTAACCGATGGCAGCAATGGCGATGATCAACAAGTTGTAATTGTGCTGTTCATTCAGTAATTAATGAAAATTGTGTGATTTGAAAAAAAAGGTTGTTTATGTTATGTTAAGTTTTTACGAACGTATCAAAAACTGAATGTTGTAATCGTTATAGCCGTTCAAGTAATTGTGATACCCTAACCATCAAAATATGAATATTCTTTTGCGGTGAGTTATTTTACGTTACTATAACTATAAGTTTTGATATCAGAAATATTTCTCCAATATTTGTTCAGAGTCATTGTGATCACCGATAGGAAAAACAATAAGAGCTTTTGGTTTTGTTGTATCCACCGACAGTAGGCGGCCATTCATGCCTTAGTGTAAAAACATACTGGGACAAAGTATAAAAAAATTGTTGTCGATGTAGAATGGCAATTTCGGAAATTTATGTTTTTTAAATATTGGCCCTACTTTTGTAGTTTCATGGATAAAGAAGTACCTCTGCTCGATTGAATTGGTATCTCACAAATCACTTCTGATTTATTTATTTATATATTTAGCGTATGGCACAGTTGTATTCATCCGCTGGGAGGATGGGCAAAGCCAACTGATTCGGCAACCGATTTAAATGACATTTTTCGTCTCATTACAGACATCGCAAAGACCCACACGGGATGTCATTTCTATTCACATTTTCGCTCCTTAACAATCACAGTCGCAGGTTGTAGACGCCATCTTATGTGTTGATTGATTTTGACATGTTGCATTACTGATGAGGTCGAACATACACGCGGATACACTATTTTTTAGTTGTTGATTTCTCTAGGACTCAACAGGGCCGTTCCAGTCATGGTGTAGTACAATCATTTCTTTCCATACGTTACATCGAGGGTGTGTCACTTACTATAAAAATCTACATCGAATTTACAAAATTTTTTGGAGTTTTTGAATTTCGTGTACATTTTATAGATTCCGTTTTTTAATTTTCAGTTTGTTATAGGATTCGGCAACATCGACAAATTTGCGTTGCATGGCCGAATCGAGTTACAAATCTATTGTTTCTTCTTCGGCAATAATGAATTTTGAATGAATATTGGATGAATAAGTGACATCCCCGTGTGCGTTACATACATTATTGTACTTGTATTACGTTTCGGACATCGAATACCGAAACTACACAATTTATGAAGCTACGGTGAACTTAGGAGTTGTATGCACAGTACAGTCTATAATTTCTTAGAGGAAAATTCCCCTTTCCGAGGATCGAGCCCGGGCCTTCTCGGTGGAAGTCCAGTGCGTTAACCACTAAACCACCCTTCACTCATCACTTCTAAACATTTGAGGGAAAGTAGTTTTCAACTTTCTAGCGCAGAAAATAATGTGATCAGACGAACGGTAACCACGACTACTTGTCTTTCATTATTCGTTCATTGATTCTTTTTATGCGCCAAATTGTCTAACCAAAACCACGAGAGGAAGGGCAACTGCCAGTGTTAGAAGAAACGTGAAAGTTCCAACGAAATATAACGTGCAAACTTTACAAGGAGGAACAAAGTGTTGTCGTTCTCAATGAAACAGACACATAAAAACGTCGAACATGTCTTGAATAAATAATTTTATTCAAACGACGAAAAAAACACTATGCAAATCATTATTTGTTCGTTGCTTGATCGTGTTCATATTCATTACATCATTTTGACCAACTTGACTGTTTCTATCTAGTTTACGTTAAATTTCATTCATAATCGACGCGCATGAATTAGACAAAATAGGTAGACTTCATTCATAAAAACTAACAACAGACGATCAAATCAATTCATCATCTTCATCAAATTTACATGACAACAAAGATATTTTGCTCAGAAAATAATTTTATTTTCTGCGAATTCCCGTAAAAAAACCATCTTGTACGCAAACAACGAACGACGAAAAAAAAGAAATAAATATGTTCGTTATACTTACCACACCTCAACAAACGGGTGCCTCTTTCTATGGAAGCCCTACACTGCTTCGGCCCTTTCTTTTAATTTCCAGGATCTTTGTTAGGTATCGGCAGTAAATTGTGTTGCATTAACGAATCGAAAAAAACCATTGTTTTTATTCCGGAAAACTTTCAGTGAATAAAAATTCCTTAAAAAGTGACACCCGGTTTTTTGTTGGGAAAAAATTTATAACACAACATCTGATCTGACACATATGAAATTATATTTGAGGAAAAATATCTCGGTGATAATAAAAATTGCGATTAAATCTTTCGCTTGGATGTTGACGATGTTTTTTTCTTCGTACCTTGAAATGATCACTTTAACTAAGTTACAAGCAGGTTTTTGTCCAACTCGACCACTTACCGTAAAAGAAATATTTGTTTTCATACAATGTGATTCCTAAGATTTAGAAAATATACGAAAACCACGATGTAATGAGAGCTAGTGAAATCGGATGAATGAGGAATAAACGAAATTGGGGTAGGAAATCTGAGTCGTAAATTTCAGACGTTGTTGCCTTCTTCATTGCGACTAAAAGTTTAGTTACGAAATCTTTCCAACCATACAGAAGTTGCTGCCAAAAAAGTTGGCAACTCGATTTGTGACTTCTACAACACTTGGACAAAACCCGGCACAAAAACTTATGCAAAAGCCCGTATGCAGCATCATACATGTGGCAAACAGAATATAATAAAGGAACTTCCACGTCAATTGTTTAAATTAGACAAACTGTTTAAGTTATATTTTTGTTATAAAGTTAAGCAATTTGACAGTTCTATTCTATCTGTGGATGGTCAAGAAAATTTATGATAATTACCAATGTAGCAGGTCTCATCTACACTTTTTTGTTGAAATCGCAAGATCTTGGATTCCAAAGCCAGAGGCAGTCAGCTGGAAAAGAATTTTCGATTTTATAAAACGCTGTCGAAGAACGAAAACAAAATTTGTTCGCTGAACGTGCTCTGATGCTTTTGTGTTCTTTACATTGCCAGACATTCGGTAGAAGCAAAAAATTTTTTCCAGCTGACTGCCTCTGGCTTTGGAATCGCAAGATCTTGCGAGTTCAACAATAAAATGTAGACTAGGCCCGCTACAGTGGTAATTATCATAAATTTTGTTGATTATCCACAGATAGAATAGAACTGTTCAAATTGTTTAACTTATACAAAAATATAACAGTCTGTTTAACTTAAACAATCGAGGTCGAAGTTCCTAATAATATACTACAAGAAAACTCGAATGTAAATCAATAAGTAATATGAGAACTAAAATTCGTAACTTGAATATGGGGACTTAGAAACATTTTTTCATTCTTTCTACTTTAATAAAACTATTTCACAATTGTGCTGAAAGGTGCAAAATCATTATGAAAAACATTTCATTTTCAGCGAAGCCTGCAAACTTCAGACAGTTTTCATTTTGTTTTTATTTTTGCTCCAACGTACTCCAACGTCCAGAAACTGAAAAAAATTCAGCCTTCGTTAAGTTTAGATCTTTCGAAATTAACTTTGCGGATAGTGTCATTTCTCGATGTATCAAAGGTGGTTTTACATTCAATTTTTTCGTGTTTGTGTTTTGTTTTTAGAGCACAGACAAAAATGATCTCGCAGATAGTGTAATTTTGAAAATATATTACCGAATTGAATTAAACAAGCGATACCAAACTGAATTTTTCTAGACGAAAAAAATATTTTTTCTCTGGGAATTTTCCAGTTTCTCTTTCCACAGATCAGTCGAAAATCGCTTCCAACGAATCGTTTAAAATTAACTGGTGAATTTTTTGCAGTTTCTGAACGTGCTCTTGTGGTCGTTAATATCATACTGCCGTGTTAAGCTGAATGCCGTAAAATTTCTTATTGCTAACCATTGCTATTGCGATACGGCATTTATGGTTAACACGGCAGCATACTTGAAACCATTCTCTTCCACTAGACCATATCAATTGAACCAAAAGCTCTAAGTGCTTCCTGTCGATTGGTAATCTTAAAACAATTCCTGTTGACACGAATGCGTAAAAAAACTCCTCGTTTGAAAGAATTTCATTTCGTTAAAAGTTCTATTGAAATGTTTTTTTCTCACTTCCAAATGGTAAAAAGAAAAAAGTTTAATTCGCAAAATATCGATCGATGTTATTAGATAAAATTAAAAATTTACAACTCTAAGGGAAATGTGAAAGAAAAAGTAAGAAGTGAAATTAAAATATATATTTTAAAAATGTATATTTCATCTCTAAAACTGTGATCTCAAATTTATTAAAAAAATATTTAAAAACTGAAATCATAAAGAATAAATTAAACAAAAAATGAAAAAGAAACTATTAATGTAGTATTTAATTGTTATAACTATACGCATGCATGGAAACGAATAAAAAAAAACAAATTTAAAAAAATCAATCGAAATTATATGGGGAAATGAGTAAACATTGAAAAACGTTAGATAGTTAAACAAAATTCATATTTAATATTAAAGAAGAATTTATTTAAAATAAATTATTTAACATTTTTTACTGTTAGTAAATTTTTTTAATTTTTTTTTGAGTCCAAGTATTTTATTTTAATTTATTAAAACCAATTGATGCTTCAAGACTAATAAAATTTAATGTTTCTATTTAATAAAAAGTAAACTAATTTTGCCATAATTTTGCCATTTTTTAACCATAGTGATAATTATCATAGTTACAACCATTGTTCAGCGAACAATAAATAACTGCAGACAATTTCCCAGTCGTCCATAAAACTAAAAGACTTTAGGACCTTAAATGTTTAGGACTGGTTCATCTTGCCATATTTTGAAATCTTCATTCACCAAGCTATTTTATCACATTGAAGCAGCGGCAATAGGCAGAAAGGCAATTACAATTTTGATGAACTTATAGTCTCATGTTTCAGCGTGGTAAATACTTCGTGGTAAATGTCATTTTATTGATTTACAATGACCGAGATTTAAATAAGAATCAGGTACTTCTTTGCAGGTTTTCGCGGCGTTAAAAACCTGCGCAGAAGTGCATAGTTTGTAAAGTTCTTATATAAATTTTGGTCAGTGTATATCTCTACGAACCATGAACTTCAGATTTTCACTTATCTGTTCATCAAACATTCGCAAACTCTTGAGAATTGGAAACTAAGGGAAATAAATCCCTTGGTGTCAAAAATCTCGAAATACCGAGTTTTTGCCTGCTACGATAGAAGACTTGGTCCGAAGGGAGACGCCACCACCACTACTTAATTTACCATACATTTAAGCATTGAATTTAAAAAGCTGAGTTATAACTAAAGAAAATATGTGCGAATTTTTCTTTGGGTTAACAAAGCTACCACACTCAGAAAAAAGATTTTATGTCTTTGAAATCCCCAGTTAGTGTTTTTAATTTTCCTTGTTGTAAACATGTGCGTAAACATAAGAAGCAAAAGATAAATAAATAGTTGGAATGAAATCAAACAAATATATTTTTAATAAAAGGCTTTAATTAAATTTACTAAATGAGTAATCTACAATAGTTCATTAGTCAAAGCAAAAAAAATGTTGAAAAAGAAAATAAAAATGCATAAAAATCAATTTTTAAGAGTTGCCAAATAACATTAGTCATGTAATGTTTAAATTAATTATTATAATTCAACAAAAAACAAATATTAAAACTATTAATTACATTAATTAATTAAAAAGTGAAATCAAAACAAAGGAATACTAATTAATGTTTCGTTGTGACACAATTTTAATATTAAGTAATTGAAAGAAAAAATACAAACATACATTCCGTACACTATTCTCTTCTCAGAAAGAAAAGTATTTTACATACCTAAGTAGGAAATACGCACTTTTCCTCCCATTCGGCATGTAAAGTTTATTACATAGTTTTATTAAATTGCTCCCTAGTGGTACATACAAATAACTATTTTCCGACGATATTTTTTCATGCCACATTTGTTGTGAACTTATTTTCTGGCATCATAAAAACAGCGAAAAGCGAAAAAAAAATTGGCCTAATAACAATTGGAATATCAAAATCGTTAACTTAGACAGGTTTCTCATCGGCCTTATCACCAAAATATTATTGGTTTTTCTTTCATTGACAATTTTTCATATTTTAATTATTGCTATCTTGCCTTTCAATAAAAGTGTGTAACGATATGTCGCTCAGTTATTTTTTTGAGACCTTACAAATTGACGCCATTTTGATAGTTACAGAAACTCGTTCTGTATTTGATCAGAAAAAAAATATTATGGTAACACAAATAATGTAACTGTTCTACATTCTTGAAAAAAAATTTTTTTTTTATAAAATATGGGAAAATGTAAATAAAGGTTGGCCTAATGATTATATCTTTTTGCGCTTGAAGATTAAAATTCGACGTTTTAATCGAAAAGTTCAATTTTTCTGTAGTTCTTGTTGTAGAATGGTTACTTTCTGTCTTATTTCAATCATCAAGCGCATAAAACATTGTTCGTCACTCGTGATGAAAGCGGAATTATTTTAGGACACGTCCGTCTTTACAAGCTAGTTCTAAAAAATTCCACTTTTTATAACTTATAACAAAATGTACTATTTTTACTTTTATTAAAAAAAACTTTGTCGTTATTTATTGTGGGAAATTTAAAAATGTTTGTTGTAATATTGAATGTTCACTTAATGTTCAAGAGGCGAGGCGGTTCTATGACAAAATAAAACCTGCACCAAATGCTCGAGGAATCTAAATATCTCCGGCGAAACAGCCATAACCACCCTGAAATCAAATAGTATTATTTTTGGTTGTAGTACCGCATGAAGCATGTGAACGATGGCGCTTCACGAAAGATGGCGTCCACCGATTAAAGTTCATGGTCTGCGGCGAATTCTTTTCTTTGAATTTTGTATGACCGGGTAGATTTTATCTGCAATATTTTTTCCGAGTGGCTATAGTGGAGATTTGAAGATGTTCATTTAGGTCGGTTTTATTTTAACCGGACCCCCCGAGAGACACTGCATTTTGAAATTCACAAGTCAAGGTTAATTTAAGGAAAATTGGTTATAAGATTGGAACAATTTATTGAAATTGCAAACAAAAAATAAATGAATTAACCATGAAGAATTGTGAACAAAAGTTTAATGAGAACATAGTTAGGGTAGTTAGAATAAATTATATGAAAGGAGAAGATTTTTTATTGTAAATATTTGTATGATTTAAGATTCAGTTCAAAACTGAATCTAGAATGTATTTCTTTAAACTTTTTCAATTGTTAAAAAAATATAAAGTACGGAAACATTTGTGTGTTTTATGCATCAATATTTTTCGAATTACTGTTTCTCTTCCAATAACATACTTACTACAAAATAAATTTACTGTCGGAATAAAATGAAAAACAATCGACATTACAACAGGATCTAATCATATTTATATAAAGAAATTATGTTTAAAATTTATAAAAGAATAACAATCAGAAATAAAAAAAACCAAAATAATTTAAACTAAGAATAAACAGAAAATGTTGACACTAAAAAGCAAAATGTTTTATTTACTTATTCCCCTTTCCATTCCCGTGAGGTAACGCCAAAGTCAAATGCATTTTGGCGATTCTTCACACTTTGGCGATTTTTTTTTGCGTTTTTTCACATTATTTTGGCGATTTTTTCTGATGATTCAAGATTGATAACTACAAAATAATAAATCGCCAAAGTGTAAAGAAGCGCCAAAACCTGAAAAGAAATTAATTTGGCGTTTCTTCTCTTTTTTGTCGATTTTTTTGGCGCCAAGATGATTTTTTCAGTTCACATCGCTATTTAACAATTGCTGTTTCTCTTTGATACAGCTGTTTATATTTGTTGAACAGTAAATTTGAACAAACAACATTTAAATTCAGATCGCAATTAATTTCAGGTTTTTCGTTGACTGTGCATAAAAATTATTTCGGAACAACGAATGCAATAAAGTTTTGATACAATGTAAAGCAAAATTGTTCAGGAATTTTCAGGATTTATCAGTTGGAATGATCAGGTTGGTGATCTTGAAACATATATCTTGCGATAATTTGTTCCGTTCCTATGCATAATTTAAAGGATGTGAGTCTTCCAGTCGCCTCTAGGCAGCACAACATAGTCTCCCAGCAGCCTGCGTCTCAGTTGATAGAAATTGGGTCATTCACATATGACGTGAACTCCTGTTTCTTCTTCTGATCCACATGGACATCTGGCAGTGACCGACAACCTCAACTTATTCATGTGCCCGTTCAGCCCACTATGTCCGATAATCGCACCCACTACCATTCTTATGCTTTTATCCCTTTTGAAGTCTGGTTTCAGTATGAGCACCTCCGTCGTAAGCTTCCAAGCATTCTCCATGCCTTACGGCACCCAATCCCTCAATGCTTTCGCACAGACTGTTGGGGCAGCAGAGCCCGCCTTAACTAGCTCATCTGCCTCCTTCCACGGCCGAATAACCAGGCATCCAGACGAGAGTTATCTGATGCTCAGACCCATCAAGTTCAGGGTCAAGTTGTAATCTCTCACCAGCTTGGAAGCCGCGACAGGCGATACAAGCGCCCTAATCATCTCCACATTGTCTGAGCAAATGCCAGTATTTTTCCCATATGTTCCCCTTTGAAGTTCTCCACGCGCTCCTGTGAGCTCCGCGAAGATTTCTGCTTGAAAGACACTGACGAGTTTACCCAGATGAAAGCTCTCACCTTCTTCTGTGTTGGAGGCATACCCTCCAGCCCCTGCTCCATTGGATGTTTTGGAGTCGTCCGTGTATATGACTATGCTATTCCCTGGTAGATCAGCTGAAAAGCTATCTAGTCAGTCTTCCCTACTTGGAAATATAGCGTTAAATCGCCGGTGTGATTCGATCTTTGTCTAATTACTGCCTCATACAACCACAGAATGGCCTTTGACGGCAGGCCCCAATTTCCACCGAAAGAGTTTCTGCAGCGTTGCTGTGCAACGATAATTTTGACCTTGACTTTGGCCTTCCACATACGAGTTGGTGCTTGTGCACAATGTCAGCGATCTTGATCGTGAGAACTCTTGCAGTGAGATGATGTCCACTTAATTCCCCCTGAATGATCTTCAAGTTTCGCAACGATTTCAGATATAAATTCGTTAATCGATGCTCAAAAGTTAATTTCTTAACTTTTTGACTCTGAAATTCGCAAGCGACCTAATTTTCCTTATTTTAACAGGGAGCGAGTTGTAATGAGAAACAGCTCTGACAAATAAGGAGCAATTGTATTGACACGAAGAGTGCTTCGGGATCTGAAAAACATTGCAACGAGCAGAAGTACCACGAATCAATTTTTCATGCAAATAAAGGGGATTTTCCGTCAGGACCACTCTGTGAACGGCAGAGCAATATTGTTAATGAAATCCGTAGATCTGATGCTTGCGAAGCGGTTGACAGATAGCTGGAAAAAAATTGAATGTGTTTCTTAGGCACTATTCAAAGACAAGCATGAACTCATAGACTTTTAGGTTAAATCCATCAAAACACGTGTCTTTAGATCAATTGTGGTTCAGAATCATAAACAATTTTGTCCAAATATCTACCAATCGCTTGGCAAACATCCGATTTACGGATTTCATCAATAATATTTGGGGTCCAATGCTAATTTGCGGCTGATAAGTATCAATTTATTATTATTTTAATTTCGTTGTCGTGAGTTTCCCCATTATATTCAAAGTTGACATTACGATAATTTTTTAAGCGGTTAATACGCGACTACAAAGTTTATAACCACGCAATATTATTGTTCAGATGTGTTATGATGTTATCGCGTGTTATAAAAAATCCCGTGTGTTTTTAAGATAACATTTTAGACAATGTCAACTGGAATGCTACTAAAGTGATTTTTTTCCATTGCCTTAGGGGACAAACATGCATATAATGCTGAACTTCCGGATGGTATAGTCAAAAAAATAACTTACATTCATTAATTCGGAATCAACTTTGTAAACTCGCCAACTCGAACTCACTCGTGTGTTTTTAAGCAACTCGTTTTTAAAAGTATTATTCTGACTCGTGCAGTTACATACCTCGCCTTCGGCTCGGATATTCTACACTAGTCAAAACAACAGCTTCGAAAGCTTGTTGCTTAAAAACGCACTTATGAGTTTGGTTCGTATCACAAAATTGATCTCTCATGTAATGAATGATTTCCGCCGCATCAACTGTAATATTCTATTGTTTTTTCTTACTCCCGCATTTTCTCGTTTATAATTTGTTATACTTTTCAGTATTCTTCTTTGAAAGAAAAAAGAAGACTTTTTCCTGCAGTTAGTGCCCAATTCGTAGATTCTGTGTGGTTGATGTACATTAAAAATCTTCAATTATAGATTATGTAAATTGAACGTCTGCGAGTGAACGAGTGCACCAACGAAATGACAACAGCGAATAGGAAAAAATTGCCATGCATTACTCCTTAGCATAAACAGAACGACTAAAAATATTATTCGATACATTCTTGCGTTGTCGCTCCTTCAAGTGTTTAATTATGTCTGTCGGATCTCACATTAAAACATTCCCCATCAAATCTTAATAAAACTGCTGTTTTCTTAGATTTTAATCACATTCGCTTCACACTTTTCTTTGAGAAGCAAACTTTTCATCAAATCATTAGCCACATATTTCTCAAATTGTGACGCTAATATCATTTTTTAAGCACGCACTCAACAACGGTTTCTTTTATCCACAGTATGCATTTTATTCGGTAGAACGCGCTTATATTTCATGCATAAGACAATTGTTCATTAAGCGGCTATAGCCACAATGACGTGATGTGAGATATCGGTAAGACACGTCTTCTGTGTCAGAGTGGAATACTCGCAAAACTAGGCGGCGTGTTTGAATTATGTCTGAATTTATGCACACAAGGAAAGTAAAAAAGACATCAGTGTGTTTACTAAACAATATGCACAAAGTCATGTGATTACGTAAGTGACGTTTTGTAGGTAGAAATAATGAACCGAACTAAAGTGATGTTTCAGATTGTTGGTTGTTTAAGTATGAACGAGTGGCTGAAATGCAATTTAAGTAACCAGTGAGGACATCACCGGAAATTGATGTAAGTTTTAAAGGGCTTTTTACCATTGGTGGATGGTCCCTGTATACAACAATTTGCAGAAAAAATCTGGCATCCGAGACGATGACCAAGGCATTTGCAACTTATCTCAAAGTAATTGCTAAAACTTTGCTTCATTTGAATAAAAAGTAATTTGAGTAATAATCGAAACGATAAGCGTCTTAAAATTTTAACTGTGACGCGGTCCTTAAAATCCGCTTCCAAAATGAATGATATCGTTTGAGGTGACATTTACGCTAAAAATACGAAAAAATTCCATGACAAAAATGTTACCTATGTTCAAAAAAATTAATCACAAATGCCGGACCCACAAATGTATGATTTTACGCTTACCATAGATGTTTGTTGCGATATCAGTCGTTTTAGAAGTTTGCAATTACTATTATTAAAGTTCGAGTTAAAATTTTCTGTTCCGAATTTCGCATTTCTTTGAAAAACATTTTTCCCAGAAAAAAATATTCCTCTGATAACTTTTCAAAAAACTGAGCAAATTAACGATGATAGAATATCAAAATAATTATGGAGATCGTGTTTTTTTTGGATTATTGTGAGTACTTGTGTCGTGTCATTTGGAATTCAAGATAAATTGGTTGATCCACATTGCTTGTGATTCTATAATAGTTTTTGATTACTACTTATGGTGAAAGGGATTCCAATTTGTTTGTTAAGAGATGTTGAGGGATATAAATTCTGAGCCGTGCAATTGATCGTTTTTTGCAATATAAGTATATCGGAAACATTTTGCGGCACCTAGCTAGAATATCCACAAGATAGAGCGGCTTTTCTTCTTAGATGAATATCGCATTTCATTTTTATGTTTTTTGTTAGTCGAGTGCAATTGCAAAAAAAGGCGAAACAAGTAACCTCACAAGTTACCTGTTTTTTTCTGTTGGAGTCACCTTGGAACTTTTTTGTTTTTCTTGCTTTTGAATGATTGGTGACGTCACTAGGTAGGCCAAGTTCTCGTTGTACAAAGACGATTTGAAGCTACACAAAATAGTTAAGTCCGTTCGTATTGTAATGCCCTTCAGAAAGACAAAAGCGTTCTCCGGCTTTGATGTAATTTCAACGGACTTGAGTTGAGTGTAGGTAACTGTTTCGTAAACGGGACCCCTTAATACATACAAGGTCAAATAATACGCCATGTCTAAATAAATAGTGTCGATATAAATAAATATAAAAAAAAATCGAAATTTAATCACCTGCTATCACTTCTGACTCAATCACCAAGTTAAAAGGAAAAAAATAGTAAGAGAATGTCGGGTCATGAACTTCTAAAGGTCAAAAGGTTTTTTAGTACTATTGCACTTGAAGAAAATTTGTCTTCAACAACTGCGGTACTTACTTTGGTTCCACCCTTGTATCAACCTTACAATATCTTTCATAATTCCTTCATAAGATTTAACAAACTAAAGTGCTGTATTCTTACGAGTCATCAGTACACATTGTCTACTAGGCCATATGTATATCAGCACACTCGCTCACAGAATGAACAGTGCACTTTCTTATATACCACCTAAATCAAGGCGAAGTAGTGTTTTGAACGGTTTGAAGTACAGGAATTATGAATTCGTTTGGTTATTTTGCGTTTGGAATTATTTCTGCTACGCAAATTACCCAATTTAACGAGTATCAAAGATAGTACTTACGTTAAACTTTTGGCTCCAGCGGGCTAACCAAACCTTCTGTGTAATAAAGTACACTACACTAGTACACAAACTTGCATTAATGGCCAAAAGGTTTTTAGGACTATTGTACTGCGAGGAAAGGCTCGGCAACATCGATCTACGGGTCAGAACCTCTTATAAAAGGGATGAATAGTTGGGTGCGATAGGAATTCGTTAACCATTGAAGCTCCCATGATGGAGGAAAGAACACGAGGCGTTTCTTCCCGGCGCCGGAATGGAAGTGGAAGTGAATGAGAATTGCTAAAGATGGACAGGGGACGCATCAGTGAGCATCTGGCTAAAATGGGACTGTCTAATGATATCAACTGCACCTGCTGCCTCGGTGAAGAGACGGGTGTTTACGTATTCTGTGAATGCCCGAAGTTTTCTTCATAAAGGCTCGGGACTCTAAGAATTCATGTGCTCCAACCCGAAACAGTACCTAACATAGCACTTGCCACCAAAGAAAGGTTCTCAAGATTTACATGATGAATGGGTAACGAAACAAAGGATTATTAGATCTGTGTTTCATGATCCGACCCAAGCCGATAAATCTAAAGAAAACAGTCTACATTTAAAAATGAACAAAATCGGAGAAGTTATTCCGAAGTTATAACCGAACAAGTGCAATTTTTCGCATTCGTCTCCTCAAATATAGCTTGCTTGATAGATGAGAACACGATAAGATGTAAGTACGATATGAGGTAATTTTGCATGAATATTTCCTGGAGAGAATTGTTCCCACAGGCGAAGTTATATAGCTACAGAACGTTTTTGCCCATCGAACCGTAAGTACGAAAATTATTTTTATATGAGAACGCTTGGGAGAGAATTTATGCCCTTGGAACGACGTGCCTCTGAGATTGTTGCAGTGCCTTTGGTAAATTCTGCACTTCGAGAATATTACCATGGGTAATTTCTGTCGGTCATAAACAAAATTTGAAATGCGAATCGTTCTTCGGGTCTTCGCTAATAAAAAATAAACAAACGAAATAATTTGAAAGATTTTCGAGATAAACCGTACCTCCTATTAAAAATTTTTTAAACATTCTGCCAGCTAGAAGACCTATTTTTGGATTTTTTCGAGCTTCGTTAACCCATTGATTGCTTAGGCTTGATGCAGATCAACGGTAATCAAAGGAGAGCATTGCAACGTTCCCAGAGAAATTTAATGATTCAGGACAACTCAAAATCTTGTGTGTCCAGAGTTAAATGTCAAAACCGGTTCTCATCCAAGTGAAGTTCCCAGTACGATTTTTGCGGTTAATTTACGATAATATCGAAGGGGATAATTCACCATTTCACAAAAACATATTAAAACAAAATGTAAAATGCAAATTATACATTTAAAATCCAATACACAATCAAATCAACAAGGATATCGAAACATCGTTCGATTAATTAAGGACTTGATTTTATTAATTTCGTTTTAAATGTTGTCGTTTTATAGTCTGACTGAACATATGTCTTTATTACATTATATGCTCATGGTCACATAATGTACACAAAGCAACAATATACCAACTACTATAACCAATCGATTAGCAACAATAATTTATCGTTTTCTGCGAAAAAATCATTAATTTCTTGTGAATGCTGGTAATGGGTATCTTCTAACTAACTATGGATGAAACTCTATCGACCACTGCAATGTGCGAAGGTCTAACGTGTTTGTCACTTCGTTCTCAACAAACCAAAATTGCGAATGGAGTTTCTTTTTTCTATCTGGAATGCACAGCTCGACAGCTTCACTAAGTATAATGTAACTTAGATGTCGCCGTCAGCACTTCATGGACATTTTAAAATTTCGTTTGCAACAAGGAAGTTTCAACCAATTTGCAACATGTAGCATTAGCAACATTCATTACATGAGGACACAATCTTGTAATAAGAGCCAAACGAGGTTTGGAAAGTGTTGTTTTGAGGAGTGTAGAGTTTGCATATCCGAGCCGAAGGCGATGTATGAAACTACACGAGTCAAAATAACAATTTCCAAAGAGGTGATCAAAAATTGAGTGAGTTTACGAATTTACAGAATTTAAGCGAAAAAAAAGACTGCTCACATTGGCGCAGCCAGTAAAAAAATGATCTTTTCAACAACAAATTAATTACAATAAATAAAAGTCATCTATTCTATCTATTCTATTTTTTTACAGAATTGTTTTTGAAGTAATGAATCATGTAGCGGGGTCCAATGTATAATGCTCTATTGCCTGCTCATACAAGAGTTGAATTTTACGTAAAAATTTACCAAAAATTTACCGAGAATGTAATGGATCGTTTTTGCAGGGGGCATATTTCTACGTAATGCTGAACTTGGGCATGAGGCAGTTAGTAAAACACTTTTGCGCATGTGATGAGTTACTGCTTTGTCTGTAATTAATTGTGGAATAAAATGTATACTTGTTCCGAAGAAAATGATGGCGACACCGTCGACATGCGTGTTAGTTTTATGTTGAACCGTATTGAGCTATGAATATCAATGGTCAGCGTCACTGACGCGGAGATGGCATTACATGATGGAAACTGGGGCGAGTCACAATATTTGTTACATAAATGTTGTGTAAATATTGAGTCAATAATGTAACAGGACAGCTGTAACCTGTAACTAAATTGATTTATAAAGTACTAATTTGAGCACACACATTCTATATGTCAGATACCTCTTTCGATACAGATGGTACGGGTCTGTTGTTGATCACATCTTTTTTCATTAAATCGCTCAACATTGCTAGAAGTTATGAGTCAGATAGCAGAATTTTGAATAAAAATAAAATCGATTCAATAATTTCTACGTAACAACCTGTTTCGTCTGTGATTAATGTTTTTGACAATTTTGTTTTTTTTTTTATAGGAATAGAAGACGTAAAACTTTTATTAAGTGTATTTAAGTGAAACACAAAGCCTACAAACGAGGTTAAGGATTTTAGTACCTACCCCAATGAGAATTCCATGAGATCCATTACATGACGGATCGTACCCGGGTAGGCAATAAAACAATTTTGCCTATTTTGAGCAACTTCCTCAAAGCTTGTTGCTTAAAAAAGCACTAGCGAGTTTGGCTCTTATCACAAAATGAATGTAATGAATCACTTTCGCAGGGTCCAATATAATGTAATGCAGCTGCAGAAGACACCCGTTTATTTAGATTTGACTGGTAAAGCTAGAGAGATCTCGAGCTCACCATGAAGTGTTGAATCCCGAATCATAAGTGTTTTCACTCTAAACAATATAGAAAATCAAAGTTCACAGTACAAGGCACTTGTATGAAATAAATACAAACGTTAAACGTGCAACGTGCTCTAACTAAAGTATTTCATTCTCGTAGAATTACTTGCACATGCGTGTTGGGGAGAATAATAATAATAATAATCTGCCCTACAACCCATGAAGGGTTAGAGGCTAGATCATTATTTACTAGTTTCGCTGTTTGTGGTTCTACTTTATTGAGATCCTTTCATTACCGGAAAGCTTTTTTTACTGTGCCAGTGGTAAGCTGTGCAACAAACCCAGTGCCATCTATGAGATGTAACTAGGAGCGAAACTAGTAGGAGTAGAATACCGGCACCTCCCAACAATGCCTTTCACCGGTAAGCCGTACGATGGCACTACACTCAACTTCACTTGACTTGAACGATTCAATCAGTTTTGTTTTGTTTACAAATCTAACAATCGGTACAAATCCGTCTGCGGTTGAGTTTCGAACCTTAACTCAATCTCGTAGTAGCAAGCAGTCGTGTTAACCACTACGCTATCGAGTTGGGGAGAATATCCCTTTATTAAATTAGAAAGTAGAAACCAGCAAAAGGCACTTAAAGTATTTATACATTTAGCTGGTAGCTTTTCCTGGATTCAACATAGACTGATAACTTAAAGGATTTTGTTGAGTATACAATCGATCAGATGGAAAAGGTATACAATTTGTGGGTTCTGCGAGTTCTTTGAGATCTAAAACCTGAATTCACTGAATACAATCAGTTTTGGTTTTGCCGCTTTTGGTTTTTGCCAAAAATGTAATGTCGATGTCGATGTGCAGTTTCATTTAGTTCGTTAATTGGCGCATTTTTGTTGTAAAATTCAAAAGTTTCTGATTTAAACTTTTTGCATATTTGTTTTATGACTTTTTTGTTACGAAATTTCGGAATAGATCGACGTTCGTTTCTTTGCATTATTCTTTATTTAATTTAGGATTTACAAATTGAGTCAATGATGCGAGTTTTCTTGCAAATGTAGTTTTTTTTTAACTTTGTAATTATCCTGAAAGCCTAATTTTCCATAAAATCGATTCGAATATCTTAAAACTTAAACTTTCTTAGAAAATCAAATTTTTTTGAAAATTTGAATTGTGTTTCTGGAATTTTTCTGGAAATTTATATTTTCTTGTAATTTTGTAATTTCTTAGGAGTAAGTATTTTCTCAAAAATTTATATTAGGAGAAAGAATTGGAATTCTTCAAAAATTTAAATTTTCTTGATGTTTTGAATTTTCACAAAAATTTTAAATCTCTTGAAAATTCAATTTTTTCGAAAATTCATAATTTTTTAGAAACTTTCAATTTGTTTTTGAAATAACAGTTAGGGTCAAGCGTATCTTAATTTGCATCATCTTTATCGACATCATCCATTGTTTTGATTGGCTTTGACAGTACTTCAGTTAATTTTTCTCTGGATTCTCGGGATTCTCTCACAAACTATACTTTTAGGTCAATTAAATTAATTTCAAATGTAATTACATTTTGATCATTTGTTGTGCTGTGTTTAATTGTTCAGTTTGGAATATTTTTTTGATAAGTCATTCACTGTATGCATCAAAAAGTCGATAATTTCTACCGTGTGAAAAGTGTTTTAAAGCTTCCAACTTCTGCAAGCAATATTTCGCTTTCTCTCAGTATATTTTCGAGAATTTTGTTTAAATAAGATATTTTGAAAAAGTTGTAAAAGTTTGTGAAGTTTCAATTTTTGCAATCAAAAAATGTTATTCAATTTGTGATCATCACAGGAATCTTCCGATTTGTGTTTTTGTTGACATATGACATGACATGGTGACATGACTGCATGCATGAAACAAAACATTTTCCAATTTAGAAATTGGTGGTATACGTCCAGACAGACGGAACAGGATTGGGAATTCTGTCTTCTTCTGTATACGGCTCGTTATGGACACAGCTATCTAAAATTTGAAGCTTGGGTGTCCTAAGGGACGATACTTTCATGCTACAAGTTGCAGAATTTCCCTCACCAGTTAACCCGTTCCCGTTCGACAGCATGCATTCAGTTTTCGTTTCGAATACACCCTATCTCCCATTTAATTCACATTCGCAAATCTTTTTCATCCAATTTTTCTGGCCATACCTTGCCATCACTTTCGTTCAAGATGGTAAGATCGCCAGCAAAAGCAGCATCGAAGTATCTACCCTGTTCCAAATTAATCAACAAAGTATTTAAAACTATGTTCCAATCCATAAATTCGCTGACAGGGCATCCACGCACAACACCAATCCTAACCTGCCTCTGGTTCCTTGAAACACCGCCTTTCTATTGGACAAATATGGAGATCGGATCGTTTTGAAAATCAATTATATAATTCGTAGAACAATTTGTTTTTGCGTCATGCATTGCATGAAGGGTTACTCAACTCATCTCAGTGAATTACTTGTAATAATTACTCAGCAGTCAGTCCCCGTCCCCCTCGATCCTTCCTCTCCTCTAAGAAACGGCCTTTTTGGCATTGCTTTGTTATTTGTATGATGCATATGTCGTAAAATGATAAGTTTTATGGTATTACCGTGTTAAATATTTCCTTTGAAAAAGTATTGATTCATGTTTACGCTAGCAGAGATTAATTTATGTTTGGGTTTAGATGAACATTAAATTTTAATTAATTCCATCAATATTTTCATAAGAGGCTAAAGTTTAGCATCGGCTGTTTAGATATCATAGAATATAGTTTAATCTTTTAATATTATGCTTTCTGGTGCAGGTATTCATTCGAATACAAATATTGATATTACATTTGTGTTTCTTGCGAAGGTTATTAAGTTATTGATAGAGTTTGTTCATTTATTGATCGAAACTTGTTATCTTGTAGTCCATTTAAAATTAAGATATCGACGCCAATCAATATAATCGATGTATATTTGTTTATGCACACTAATTGAAATGAGTGAACTAAGTTTTTATTACAAGAATAATAATGTAAAAAGACACAAAGATGAATTTCCTTGAAAACGACTCAATGACTAAGCAGTCGATTTTTAATAGATATGTGTTACAGAATGCAAGCCCGAACGTAATTCGCAAATCGCGGTTTCGATTTTTTCAGTTGAAAACCGACATAAGCTACGTCGAAAACCAAAGAGCAGACTTAGATTAGATCGCTTCCGAGAATGACCGTAGAGACCCAAGTTTCCAAGTGCAAGGGCAAAAATGATCTCCTCTGAACGTCAAAATTATTTTTAACGCCGCCAGCTGCATTTATAACGTAACTGATCTAGGACGAAATAACATGAGGAATCATTCAAATTTTCCAGGATTTTCACAGGAACTTTTTTTCCATTTCCCGTACTTCCAGTTTCCAAAAATTACATCTTTTCTCTATGTGGGAGATAGGTTAGCACATAGAACAAAATGTGATGGTAGGCACCATATAACAATGTCGTCTAGTCGTCTAATATTTTGTGCAGAACAAAATTGAGTCAATCGATTACAAACGATTTTACTATGGGACGGAATTTATGCCGCACAATACCGGGCCTTTCATATGAAAGTTCAAACCAACTATTAGTTCCTACTATTAGTTCTCTCACATGAAAGTTCAAACCAACTATTGGTTCCTACTATTAGTTCTCTCACTCTGCGAGGCTATGAGTGAAAAAGAAAACATATAGGACTTTTGAACGTTCATATGAAAATCATATGAAAACCCCGGTATGTGCACCCGATACCATTTGTATTTGTATTTTAGAGACTCCACTAACAGCTTTTTACAGCCAATAACAAGTGTTGTCTGGACCACCGGCTTAACGTGACTTCCGAACCACGTCTCAGAGTAATGCGAATGTAGCGTCTTTGTTATTATGCAATTACTCCAAGAATTGTTAGGCGCTTGATTATTATCTCGCCTAAATGTATGATTCATTCAGTGTGTACATACGTCGTTGTGGGCACCAAACACACCACAACTACCCAACTTTTGAAGCTTGAGTGAACTTTAGAACGTTATTAATGCGCTACACTTGCTAGAAAAATTCCATGTAGAATTTTTCCGACACGGGATTTGAACCCGGATCGTTTTGGTGGAAGGCCAGTACGCTAACCACTGTGCCAACCCGTCCGTACCATGCTTGTACATAACTATTTTTTATTTATTCCAATGACTGTAAGAAATTATTAACTACAATATTCGCATAAGGGACTTACATCACAGAAAAATTTCCAATTACTTAAGACAAGTTTCCTTGCACAAATTCGTCTGTAGCGTCGTTTAATTCACGTATGCCGCCCTGAAACCGATGAATGTTCAATCGTTCAGAATATGATTCATGATTTCGATTCCACCGCATTCGCATAGCGGAGTATCTGCAAACTTCCAACGATCCATCAATTGCGCACAACGACCCTGCCCCGTTCGAAAGCGATTCAGGAGTACCCAGATTTTTCTGGGAAGATCGAAACCTGCTATTTCTGTTGTGGGGTCGGTGATGAGTTGCTTGTTGACAACTGTGGATTGTTCCCATCAGTCTCTCCATCTTGTCTTCATGTCATCCAAATTGTCTTCTTCTCTGTAGAAGATCCTGAAAGGATGCGTAGATTTCAGTCGTAGGGTAGTTGGTGCTGATTCAATGTCTTTGTAGATCGGAAGCTCGTTGTCTATTTCAATTTTGGTGCATTCTTTCAGTGCAGCTTCCTGTCTTAGGATCGACTTCTGTTGGATCAACGGCGCCAATTACAATCCGTAATGCACAATTGATCTGCGTGTCCACTTCGTTGACCGTTGAGCAGTAATTTGCAGTTGGCATCACCATCGCCTGTATAGTGATTTTCAGCGTTCTTGCCGAACAACCCCATGATGATCCTGCCAGTTTTTGGAGAACGTTGATTCGTGATCTTAGTTTTGTTTTGATTCGTTCTGCGTTTCCATCCCCAAGTTCATCAGCAATTTATGGGACGTTCATAAGTTAACCACCGAAGCTCGAGAATAGATTGAAATAATTTTCGAATATTGTTTCTGAAATAAATAAATAAAAATTCGTCAAGTACGAAAACCTTACATAAAAAAAAAGAATAATTAAAAAGCAAACAAATGCAATCACATAGACATACCACATACTTATTACACTGAGGTGACCATAGAAAATTTAAATGACTTTTTACGAGTGTCTCTGCAGTTATTTCTATTTTCATCATTACACGGACGCATTTCCCTACTAACAAAATTAATTATATCTCAAAAGAAATCCGATTAACAGTTGGAAGACAATTTCTACAGCCAATTCAATGGTCAAACAAATGCTATAAAATATAACATCAGGGTTATTGTTCGTTTCTCATTAAAAAACACCGAAGACATTTATTTGAGAACATTCTTTCTATAATTTATATTTTTCAAATTTAAATCTTTTTCAAACGCGACTTCTATTTGTTCTAGACAGTTAAAGACTAATTAGAGAACATTAATTTTATGTTTTCATTAACTTTTGAACAAACAAAAAATAAAGTAGAGTATCCGCAACTATCACAGGACAGAACTGACAATAATTACGCATACATACCATACATGCTGCCATTTATGAACTATCAGTCACATAATTTTTAATATTTTACGGCTAACCAGTCCGTGTCGTTGTTCTTCTGTTTAAAACGAGATAAATATGCACGTGCGATTACTTTTATTGTTGTTATACCTTCTATAACCTCGCCATTATTTATTGGATTTGTGTTTAAAGTTCTTTTAGAAATTAACGATTTTGCATTTATTGAACAATTAGATTAGCAATAGTTTAGGCAAACTGATAAATAATTCTATTTTGAGTATAAAATTGTTGACACCGCTCACAAATGTTTAATTGATTATAAAAAATAAATTAAAAAACATCTGCAAAAGTATAATTGAAATATATTATATTATTATATTAATTTATTATATTATTATTATTATATATTATATTAATTATTATTGATTAATATATTGAAATTTGCCGAAAAAAACCGGCAACAACGGGGCAAAGGACCCCACAAAACACGCAAAATTAAAAAAAAATAAAAAAACATTCTAAAAAAAAAATGCAACGTTTGGGGCTCATTTAGTGCTGACGAATAAAACCGGTCTCGAGTTTGGTGCTGGTCGGGGGTCAAAGATATTCAATTTTTCTTGAAAAAAGCATGTCATTTTTCATGTACCAGAAAACTAAAAATATATGTGAGTAAAAAGAGAATCTATAATTTACACGACTAGTTTAGGGCTGACGAATGAAACCAGTCCTGAGTTTAGGGCTGGTGTGGGGGCAAAGATATTGATAGATACTGAAGATATTGAATATACTGGAACATTCTAGAAAAATTGAATATCTTTGTCCCCCGACCAGCCCTAAACTCGAGACCGGTTTTATTCGTCAGCCCTAAATGAGCCCCAAATGTTGCATTAATGGAGAATCTAAAAATGGTTCGATTTGGTGAAGAAACGCTAAAACGACATGTTCGACCACTTCAATCGTTTAGGGCTCGAATACTATGGCAGCCCCAAACTTAAGGATTGCATCCCTAATCAGCCCTAAACCAGCCCCAAATAATTGGCGTTAAAATAATATGATACTAGATGGTGGGGGTGCCAGCGACATGTACATACCTTGCTGGGGTGCCCGACCACTTAAGAAATTTTTGGACTTTGATTAGATAATCTTTTCGTAGTATAAACATAAGTTAATAGGGTTTTCACCAAATTTTAATTTTATGTTTTTCTGTAATTGCTGAACAGAAAAAAATGTGTGTTTCTATATCTGACAATTCGGTTTCAGGGAGCTGCGGGAAATCGCCTAAAAATTAAACGCGATGATCATAATGGCCAGGATGATTAAGTTGATCGTTCCAAGCTGATACATCTAAGTGTAATGTAGCCTCAGAGTTAAGTATCACTCGAATCTCAACATATTTCTTCCAATGTGAAAATGTCGACCATAAAAACGTTATGGTATCAAAGCACTAATGTCGTACATTTGATGAAAATTTCTTATATTTTAGTTAAAAAATGTCAGTCAGCCTAGCCGCACCTTTGAATCCATGTTGTTATTGCCAAAGGGTTTAAATTGATAATTTAATCTACGTTGGAGGGGAGGGGGTTTTCGAATAGAGGACTTCACTACGTTTACATATATTTTATAAGGAACAGATTGTCCAGACATTAAACTAAAAGTACTACATTATGCATCGCAAGATAACAATTTTTGGAAAAAGTCGCCAATAACGAACTGAAAATGATATTTTAATGCTTCAAACTACCAGTAGATACCACTACTATTCTCGGATAAATTCTATTCTTACGCTAAGCTAAAATAATTCATTTCAAAACACGGCAACACGTTTCAGCTCAGACGAATCTGTTAAAAAAAAAAGAATGAAAAGCATGAAGCATGCGCATGCGTAGTTATACGTAAATAGTATGTGAGCACCTTGTTCGTTTGTGGACATTTTCTAAGAAAGGCATACGAATTTCAAAGTAAGATATCTGCGCAAATACTTAGCGTGTCACAATATAAATGGGGAAGATCAATAGATCTCGATAGTCTTCCCCATAAAATAACTAAAAATATTGTTTCTTTTAATAAAAAAAAATAATCGAAAATGGCACTTCCGGTGCATTATGCACCGAAAGTGCCATTTTCGAAGAGCTCAAATTTTGTCGAAAAACCATATTTTTAATTATTTTATGGGGAAGACCTGGGAAGACTATCGAGATCTATTAATCTTCCCCATTTAGATTGTAACACGCTAAGTATTTGCGCAGATATCTCACTTTGAAATTCGTATGCCTTTCTTAGAAAATGTCCACAAACTGCTCACAACTGTTTATGTTTATATATATTTTTTTTCATTCCATTCCATTTTTTTTGTTTGTTGATGTTTTTTTTTAGTCTTAAATCAATGGCTAAATTTATCATTCGACAAATGATAAATATACTGCAGATCGCAACTTTACGAAAATCAATAAATGTTGAAAAAATCTACGAAAATTGATCAAATGTGCCCTTTGTAAATCTGAAAAACAAATGTAAGAAATTGAGAAAATCAAATGTGACGTTTCATAGAATTTCGACGTCTTGCAGGGGTTACATGAAAAGATTTTATTTCGAGCGTAGAACTAATGTGAATTGGCGGGAAATTTAAAAACAGTAAATTTGGAATTGATGTTTCTTTCTGTATTATTCCAAAGCTATTGTTTAGCAAATTTAATAGATTCCTATTGTGTGATGAATTTCGAAACAAAAAAAACCTATTTTAGTGCTTATGTTTTTTGCAATAAAGTAGTAACTAAAAGAGTAGAAGTAGGCATCAAGTTTAAGAATTGATCGAGTTCTCAAATTGAACTAGTAAAATTTAAAGAATGAATAATTTTAAAATTTTTGCAAATGTTTAAAGAGCATATTAGAGTTTTTTCTGAAAGAAACTGATTTTTTTTAATTTCGCTACTGTGAAATGTTGAAGAAATATTGTCTATTGAATGAGAATTTGCGTATTTCCGGCAACTCCCAGTAGCTGAACAATACAAAGTTAATAGCTTTAATAGCTGTAATTTTACATTATCTAACACATTTCCACTCATGTTTCACTTATTCTAATAATTTTCAACGATAAGAACACACGAAAACGCAAAATATCTACGAAATTCGACTTCATGACAACTTCAACTTCAACAACAACACACACGAAAGATGACAGATCGACAAAGGAGTAAAAATGTATGGAAATTGCTGTGGTCAGCTACTGAAACACTACTCGTTTTTGCGTCAGTATTTTTACCACGATTAAACTAATTAAATATTGATTGAAACACTCATGTTATCTTATCAGAAACTATTTTCATACTTTTTACAGCCCCAATACACTAACATTTGATTGAACATCCTTGTTTTGGGTGCTAAAAAACACAACAGCACGGAAAATAAGAAACCAGCAAATTAATTAAATTTAAATCCAATCACACTACAACCATAATAATAATAATCCGCCGATACAATTTGTCCGAGTCAGAGGCTAAATCATTTTATTTACTAGTTCCGCAATTTTTGTGAGCTTTTGCTCGTTACCGACGTTTTTACTGTATCAGTGGTAAATTGTACACAAACCTAGTGCCATCTATGATGTAATAGGGCGGAAACTAGTAGGGTTTAGAATGCCGGTTCGCCCCATCAATGTGTTGTACCGGCAGGCATTTTTTGGACCACCAGGACCATTAGGATTTCTTCTGGTGCTAATTATATCTCCGTCTAAAGTCAGACTCAGATATTTGTACACAGAATTCATCGAATATGGGTGACGTCATATTTGTCATTCAAATTCTCAACTACCCAAATTATGAAACCTGGGTGTGCCTATTTCTCCTATACAGAATTTATCCCCACCAGAATTGAACCCGGATATTCTCGGTGGAAAGCCAGTATGTTACCACTGAGCTAACCCGTTCTTATCTTCACTACAACCATGCCATGTATAAATGTCGACGTGAACAATACATACGATAAGAAACTTAATCGACTTAATGCTATTATGTTGGGAACACAACAATTTATATTTTAAATAATTAATTATAATTTGGAAAAATAACTAGTTAGCAGAAAAAAGGGTATATTACTTTTGGGTGGCCCAATAGATACGACTCTGGACGGCGTTGATTGTTGCGCAACCTTATAGACAGACTCTTGACAGTTGGCTGATATCATATAAATTCAATCGCAATAGCAATCTTGATTGTCATTAACTGATAATAAAATTTTATTTAAACCGAAAAGGATATCGAAAAATATCGTCAGGGAAAATTAATAGACGCCAATTCATGAATGCAAATTTATTACGATTTAATTAACGTTTCTGAATCACGCATGCGTGCATAATCCAATTGCAATCAAAATTAAGTTTGGTTTAACAGGTAAATAATGACATTAGGCCTATTAACCACATGTTCATTTTGCACGTTATCTTATCAAAGACATTTAAATTATATGAAATCGTTTGGAAGTGTGTTTTAATATTTTGTAAATGATGCATACTACTGCAGTGAGAATTCGTGATGATAACCTATTAACATTTAAATATTTAACTCTTCAGATTTTAATGTTTTGCTTGGGTTTTTAAACCATTCCATTTAATTTAATCTACTCGCGTATGAAGAAGGGGTTGTCAGGCAGACTAACTTAATACGATTGTCGTGATTACATGCTAAACATTTTGATATAATAAAAAGTTGGAAAGATTTCACACTCAGGTTTAGAGTTGAAACAAAATTAATTAGCAAAAACGATGTGAAGTAAAGACTACAATAAATGGGAATTTAATATAAAAGATATGTTTCTCATTTAGACCATAAATTTTCCACTTTGGCCCAAAGGATTTAGTGCTACCGTTCCAATTAATTTGCTATACAAAAAGTTACGCCCACTTTTATTGTTACATTGCACCATGAAATTTTTATATCGAATTTATAGCCATTACCGCTGAAGCCACTGAAAAAATTGGCTTGTTATGAGATATGTAAGAATTTCAATCTTTTCGAGATCGAGGCGTAAACAGACTCCATTTACTTTCGTTGTATTCGGATTGTTAAAGTGTTATAGTTAAAGATTTACAAAATAGACAGCTAATGCCATACTATTTGAATTCTCAATTGACCTTGTACTTGTTCAAAATTCTTGTCCTGTTTGGTTGTAGAAGTCGGTAATTTCTCTGTAAAAATTAGTTTCTGTTAGTTTGGATGGGTGCAAAATATTTCTTTAACCCCAGACATTTATTAAGGGTATCATAGTCACCGTCGTATTTTCACTCACGAACAGATTGAATCAAATGATTGGACCCGTACGAAGTACAAGAGGTCCTATACGTTTACTACAAACAATTTTATTGTAACATGGGGTAGATCGAGGTGGGAGTGGGGGGATGCATCTATTATCGTCTAGAGATGACAAATCAGCAATAAAAAAAATGTCCGTCCGTCCGTCCGTCCGTCTCCACTTTTTTTTCCAAACGGCTCAACCGATCAGACTAATCTTTTTTTCCCTGAAGGGTACATGCCTCCCATGATTGAAGTTCGAAGATGAGCAAAATCGATCAAGTGGTTCCGGAGATATGGTCGAAGAAGTGACCAAAAACATGGTTTTTTAAGGGTCGGTGAAACTTTTTCGCAAATATCTCAGCAAGTAAAGCACGGAAATTGCTCAATTTGGTGTCAAATGAAAACATTTGATGCGAAAAAACTGGGGAATTTTTTTTGTTGGAATCGGGTCAGGGGTCTGAGCACTGGGAGCCATGGAATGGGCGAAAATAAATTTCTCTGCCCAAAATGATAAGAGATAGTTTTTTTTCAGTATTTGCTTAAATACGCAATACAGAGATTTATTTTCAAAGGCGAAGTTATAGAGAATTAAATTTAAGCGATCACGTGTTTCAGGGTTTTGGGGAAATATGGCCCAATCCTGGTATGTAGCCACTTCCATAATTGGGCAGGATGACCTGGATCTCCAGAACTGTGAGAGTTAGAAAGTTGGTTCCAAAGGCAAAGTTATAGAGAATGAAATTTAAGCGAACATGTGTTTCAGGGTTTTGGGGAAATATGACCCAATCCTGGTATATGGCCACTTCCATAATTGGGCAGGATGACCCAGATCTCCAGAACTATGAGAGGTAGAAAGTTGCTTCCAAGGACAAAGTTGTAGACAATAAAATTTTAGATAGCACGTGTTTCTAACGACTTAGTTCTTGGATATAAGCTTATCTAGATTTGAATGATCTGAGACGTACTTCGGTAGGGCCTTTGACATTACCTTGGGTAATTTCTATGGATCTTTGAAATTCTTACAGTTATAAAAGAACAGAAAACGTTGGATTGTTTGCTTATTTGTATATTTAGGTTCGTTCGAGTCACTTTGCCACATCTATTCTGTTTGTCACATCTATTCTGATACGTACGGGTCTTTGTTTATGTTTGAGTTAGCGTTGACTTTTACTTCTGTAATTTTCAAACAGTTCGTTTTACGTATAAACAGTGGAAGTCGTCGATAACTTAAAAAAATGTCAAATAAGCAACTTTTCCGTGGCCATGACTTCGCTGAAGAAGATTCTGAATTCTCAAGTAGTCTTGAGGAAAACTGACATTCTTTAGGTGAGGAGGTTTTCGGCGAAAATATATAATTTTTGGTGTCCAATATATATAGAAATTCGTCAAAACTGGAATGGGATTCTTGAATATTCAAAATGTCAATTTTTTTTTTATATTTTTCCAGTAATCTGTCATAACTATAGAGTAATTACAGCGAAAATTCAGAAATTATGTCAAGAATGTTTCAACAGTACTACAGGACGGAGATAACCGTTTTCCCAATGTGATGGCCCTACCAGAGACTCGTTTTTAGTGTCCTAACTTAGTCCAAGGACTCCAATCTCAAAAAATTTCTTACATTAATTGTCGGCGATGCCCAGATCTTTCAAACAAAGAAAAGTTTATGACAATCGGAAAGAATTACTCGAGTTATGTACAAAAGACCAAAAACCACTTAAACGGCCCAAGCTCGGCGGCCCTTGGGCCAACAGTGCCCAGATTCATTCCCATAAAAGATTTGTTAATTACCTTGGAGGTGAAAAAAAGTACGGGTCCTAAACATTGAACAAAGGTAACTAATATTGTTAAAGCAATAAGTAAAGCTACGCTCACCTGACATGCTACTTAGAAATGACATTGTTATGTGTCGTCGATAGCATAACACAGTCAGATTGTTTGTTTAGGCAGTTTGGTGTTCTTTTTACTGCAATCATTTCTAGAATGTCTCTCTTCTTTTGATTACATTCTCGGACAACAATTTTGACATCATTCCACAGCGGCGTATGATTGTTGGTAATGGCATGATCGCTTAAGGAACTATGATCTTTATTTTTTATTTTTATGTTGTATTTTTGCTGGTAAATACGATCTTTAAGAAGTTGCAAAAACTGGCCTACATACACGAACAAGGAATGCTATAAACCAACATCGGTTGTAGCAATTTTGGTGTCAGATCTTTCAACCGGCTAAACACCGATCTTTTCAGAGTGTTGTCACCTCTTCCAACTACCATGAATTCATTTTAATTTTTCAAATAAACCCTTAACAATACAACAATTCGACAATAGGCAGATTATTACAGTGAGGCTCAAAAACAAATAATCTCGAGTGAAAAAATTATACTGAAATTTCTTGACTTTTAAGAATTTTTCTCGTTTTTCGAAAGGACATTTAGTTTTGCTATAATTATTTTCGATAGAAAATAATCTAGCCGCCGAGTCAGCCGACCTAACTGCTCTGCGACGGCGGCGACTGTCTTAGCTCTTAGCTGCCGTTTTTCGGCGGCTCTCCAGTCTGGTTATAAGCGATTTTTGGATATAATGAACAATTTGACTTTGCGACAAATTTCGAGGCTTCTAGATCGCTGAATTTATAATGTATGAAATCTTGTGGTGTTTCGTATTCGTCACTCCAAGTTGATTCGGGAAAAGCAAATGGTCAGATTTGTTATTTTTTTCCTATTCACGACATTTTCGGTTGCTTCCGAAATTAGCCATTTTGAATCATCGTCGCTTGAACTTTTTCCACACCAACAAAACTGACTTGCTTAATGTATCCAAACAATCGAAGACGCAGTACTTCAGAGATCATATAGTTCATGACGCTGCAAAACATTTTTACTAAAAAAACATAAAAAAAACAAAAATAAAAAAAGTGAAATATCGGATATGTCGATACAAGTTATATTCAGTTTTAAGCAAAACGATATAACTCTTCTCCATTAGCATAATTTCTTGAAGAGGGCGCGCCACATGAAGCCAAGACGAGCTAAGCTAAGACAAGAAATATTTATTTATTCACAAATAAAACGAATATAATAACATTAAACGAAAAGCAAGGAGAATTTTTTTGGCTTTTTAGTGTTCATGCGTATGGTTTGTTCGAAAGTCATAGAGAAAGATTACAGCAGAGAATGAAAATCAATCATTTCTCATTAAAACTTTAAACATAAGTTGACCAAATAGACATTAAAAATACGTATGCTGGTATATACAATTCTATCAAAAAGTGCAACGAAAACATGGAACTTGTATGCATTTTCAGGGGACTTGTTTTTAAGTATGTTGGGTAAGTTGTAACGTCAGTCAGTTTTGTCGGGAGTTCTCAATATCATACTAAAAAACAAAACGGAAAGAAAGTCATAAGACCCAATTTTTCATGAACAAAATAGAAGCGAATACGTGAAAAGTTAGATAAAAGAGAAATAAACGTATGCAAGGGACCCGTACGCATCAGAATAAATTAAGTAAATATTGCCTTAACTCTTAAGTGTATAAAATTACGTCCACATTAAATTAAATTGGAAATTGCCGAAAGGGCAACATTGAAAAACCTGTCCGCAGTATCGGCGCAAAAAACCTCTAATCCGTAAAAAAGCCTAAAAGTAAAAAAAAAATTAAAAAAATTAAGGAAAAAATTCACTCAGAATTATTTTCTACACTAAGGCCGATCATAGAACCTATATCACTTAGAACTTTCATGGACAGAAAGTTCGCTTTTTATTCTCTACAACACTGCACAAAAACCTCATAATTAAAGGAATATTCACGAAAAAACACCAAATTTTGTTTAGAATAGTGTAGAGTTGGACCCACACAAAGGACTCTAATGTCCGAAACACTCATCAATTTTCACTAATTTTTTTCCGTAATTTCTGGAAGTCCACATCTTTTATTCAAAACCTTGAAGAACGATTTCCGTGCTAATGTCCCAGAGATATATGCAGGGCCTATTTTGTAGAATTAATTCTCCCTTTAAAAATTTAAGGTCTCAAAATTTTCTTCCAAATTCGTTACTTCTGGAAAATTTGTTAAGTTTTGTGATAAAGTTAAACAAAAATATGCAAACGGTTAGAAATTATTTCCGGCGAATCGATAATGTACCTTTGCAGTTCTCTAATGCATTCTTTGAATTACATTTCGAATTTCACGAACTTCTTACGTTATAATTAAAAACTTTATTGTTCCTTAATTTTTAAATAATATTGATATTACGAACGGGCCGATGTGGTACTCTTAATAGATAATAATGTATCATGCCATTAAACTATTCCTTAACAAGTCTATTAATGAAATTCAGCTATCCGGTTTTCATTATGCATATTCCTGTTTTTTTTTTTTCAATTGTGTTGTATATGTGAGAGCGTTTTTTTGCTTTAATTTGCTGTATTCAATTTCGTACATACATAAATGCCTATAATGGACTGTGTTTTATGTGCTACAGAGAAGATATTGCGGATTAAAAGGTATCAATCTTAAGTGATCTGTGGTAAT
>CM055405.1:62403943-62458321 GCA_029228625.1 Pseudolycoriella hygida
GAGGGAAAAACGACTTAGTCCTTGGATATAAGCTTTTCTAGATTTGAATGATCTGAGACGTACTTCGGTAGGGCCTTTGACATTACCTTGGGTAATTTCTATGAATCTTTGAAATTCTTACAGTTCTTACAGTGCTTATTTGTATATTTAGGTACGTTCGAGTCACTTTGCCACATCTATTCTGATACGTACGGGTCTTTGGTTATGTTTTTCATTTTATACTCAACGGTACTTTTACGAAATTCGAACACCAATATTTGTACGTATTTATCCTCAAACTCAGGTGGCGCGGCGCAAACTATATTTTCAGTTTAGCACCATGCGAACCAAACACCATTTATTGTATCGTTCGCGTGTCCGTAAGTTACTAGTTTTATTTTTATTCCCCTTATTTTGAGATTTTCTCGTTTTGCTATTCTTGTACCTCTTTGTTCCATGGACCATCATTACACACTATGTCACGGATGTTAATGTCTGAAAATACATTCTATTATGTATAATAATATAGGATGTCATTTATTCATGCAATATTCATTTGTAAAACGTATTGCCGAAGAAGAAATAATCGATTTGTACTCGATTCGGCCGTGCAACGCAAATTTGTCGATGTTGCCGAATCCTATAACAAACTGATAATTAAAAAACGGCATCTATAAATGTAAACGAAATTGAAAAACTCCAAAAAATCGTGTAAATTCGATGTAAATTTGTATTTTATCATTCTCTACTAAATATGGCCGATGTAAATTTAGAAAACAGAGTAACATAGGACATTCATTGGTAAACCACGTATGTGAGTAGGTTACGAATGAATTTTGGAAATATTATTAAACTGTATTTAAACGTCAAAACGCACAAATTTTAAAGAGGTCTGGAAATGACGAAATTTTGATGCGTTTTGAAATGTGCATCGTAAATGGAGTAAGAAAACTCATAGTATCAACCCAACCGGCAAAAAGTGCATTGAGAAAGGAGTTATGTTGATATTGTAAATGCCCACTCGACTATCGATTGAGGATGCATAACGAAAATAAATTATTGTCCTGTGTGAATGAAATCACCATGGAAACATGAATGAAAGTCAAAAGTTTTGAAAAACGTTGTAACACACACAACAGGAATGAGAATAACTTTTTTAGACTTTCTCTCCATTTTGAATTCGCGATTTGTCGAATTAAAAAAAAATTATTTCAAAACTAAATATTTTGACATTCAGTCCAAAGCATACTTTTCAATGTGGTGTACTTGAGAACGAATCAATGAATCATTTGATGTTTGATGAGTGATTTTTTAAATTTGTTTTCCCTAAAATTCTCTTGTTTTTCCATATTTAGTCGAGAATGATAAAATTTTTTAAATCCAACCAGTTCAATATAGTGCTTGGTTGGAGAAAAGTTCACGGGTTGCCGCCCGGGCTGCTGTTGAATAAAGGCTAACCGATTATTTAGAAAAAAAAGAGATCCTTTCGTTAGCGACGTTTTCACTGTGTCAGTGGTAAATTGCACACATTTGCACAATTTTTTTTACCGGCAGGCATTTCTTGGACCACACGCTTAAGGGGTCACGGGTCATTCATAAAGGATGTCACGTTTGCTATAAAAAATGAGTATCCATAAAAAGGTAATAACTCAGTCAGGACAGCAAATTCTGTTTATAGAACTTTGGCTGAGTACTATAAACAAAATCTCTGACCAGTTAGGAGATATGGACTTTATGGAGTTTATAGCAAGCGTGGCATCCTTTATGAATGACCCCTAACGTGAATTCCGAACCACGCCTAACGGTAGCTCGCATTTTACCATTAGGATTTCTTCTGGTGCTAATTATTTATATCTCCATCCAAAGTCAGACTCAGATATTTGTACACAGAATTCATCGAATATGCGTGACGTAATATTTGTCAGTCTTCTAGGTACGAATGAATGTGCATTCTCTGTTACGTTGACTCCTTACGTCAAATCGACCTTCATAGTTTTGAAGCCAATGTGAAAATATGCGGAGATGTTACTTAAATAGTAGTTTTGAAGGTACGGAGTGAGAAAATGTGCCAAACATTTCACATAAAAGTGACTTTTTCAACACTTTGCAAAATTGTTAACTATTCCCGCAACTCCCCGCTTAGCGCACATCTCAAAATCTTGATATAAATGTGCCGAGATGTGAACTGCAACACTGAACACAGTTGCTTTATAGAGGAATGCGCAGGAAAAACGACAAATTCAATTGGCACATTTGAAGTGGGCGTTTGTGAGATGCTATTGACGGAGAGGTTGGCTAGCCAACAGTTCCGACGCCGGGGTAACGGCATCTCTTGTCTATTAGGACCACACGAACCCATTGTGTGATATGGGCTACCGTCTTCGTGACTATTTTGAAATGAATGCTTTTTGCCACCATCTGCGGTAGGTTAGCGGAACTTCCATTGTGTCAGCTTTTTCCCACCAATTCTGGTGACCATTGACCATTCACTTGTATACATTCCTTTTTGAGTGACGTCAATGTATGTACGTGTTTCGTTACGAGCTTCGAATCCCGTAACTACCCAATTTAAACGAAGCATCGAAGCTTGGGTGAACTTGTGGACGTTTCTTAACTATATTTTTGAATGAAAAATTCTTCCATTACCGGGAATCGAACCGGGACATGGAACCGGGGTGGAAAGTCAGAAGTGCGTCAGCACATAAAAAAAATTCTAATGTCAAAGGACGGTGTTGCGTGACGTGCCTGACCACGGGATTAAAATTTATGAAAATTGTGAGCGGGTGACTCTATTAAAAATCATTGTCTCTGGATTCGTAACACAAAAAGCATGTTTTATTGCACGTTCATTTTTTGATTGAATTAGAAATTACAAAGAAAAAATAAAATGACAATACGAATGTAAAATAATTGTCCACAATTCGAAGGTAGTGAAATGATTAGGTCGACAAAGACAAAGATCACACCAACTAAGCCTTTCGACTAAAAAACAAGCGGGCTCTTTCGCTCGATTTTTCTTTCATGAGAAACTGACGCCTCGTCACTCGACGTTTTAAAAATGAATGGGGGAAATGAAAAAGACCCGTTGATGTTGCAAAAAGACTCGAACGCATCTAAATAAATATTGCCTTAACTCTTAGGTATAATCGAATCACAAAATTGGATTGCAAATTACCCATCATATGTTACCCAGTCCTATATGCTTTTATTTAGCCTGGAAATTTAAATTATTCCTGGGGTGGTTCAGTCTAAAACGTTATTGTAGAGTAGATGAATAAAAAATAATAAAATTACACTCATCGTTCAGCCTAACTATGCATGTAACGACATATTTTCGGATAGGGCAGCTCATTAATTCGAGATCAATTTTGTTTATTCCGAAGTCCGGGTCACTTAGCGGAAGGATAAGAATAAGGGGGGCTGTCTTCGGGTAGTATCTAAACGCTACGTATAGAGGTAGAGACCGCCGAAGACAGTTAGGCGTTATCAAGATGGGATGGCGGCTTAGCATGGTGGCGGAGGATCTCGACGGTAAGAGACAACGGCAGCATGCATAGTCCTATTCAGATGGACTACTATCACTCATCAACCCGCACTGGCCAGCGTGGTGTTTTACAAGTAGCCCCCTCCCCCCCATGAAAAGAAAAAATCGCAAAAGGCCCTCAGTTTCCAGTGGTTTGATGCTCCCTGACTCCAACAACGGTCAGACAAGATAGGTTGTCATACAAGACTACAAATAGCAACGTATACAATGTCAGAACTTTGTCAGAACTACTAGAAATGGAATTGGAGTTAGAAAAAATCAAGTGGAATATAGTCGGAGTGCGTGAGATCAGAAAACCAGGAGAAAGTATTTGAAATTGAGCTCCAGTCTCAATTTCTACTTTAAAGGTAGTGACAGCCAACAATAGATCAGTGGTGTTGGTATGTTTGTACATAAAAGATGGTTAAACTATGTGAGTCATACAAAAATTATATCAGACAGAGTCATTTACGTTTGTATTCGATTGAATAGGAGATACAGCATAAAGGTGATACAGGCATATGCCCCAACATCAACACATGATGATGATGAAGTAGAAACTTTCTAGGAAGATATATCCTCGGCCATGGAAGAAAACAAAACGCACTACGTATACATCGTCGGAGACTTTACCGTTAAACATGGCAAGCGAGAAGACGAAGCAGCAGTGGGACCGTATAGTTTTGATATCAGGAACGAACGCGGAAACTTGCTTATAAATTACTTACAACAACAACACCTATTCGCTGCAAATTCGTTTTTTCAGGGAAAATCCCAAAGGAAGTGGACATGGGCGAGCACTGATGGTGTGACACGAAACGAAATAGACTATATATTGATGAACAACAGCTTTGCAGCTCGTAGCGACCACAGAATAGTGAGAGCGAAAATAGTAAACACAAGAGCCGAAAGGGCGAAACTGATCAAAAGAACTTGTCCGTAAGTATAGATTTGCTCAAACAACAGAATGTCGACTTCGAAGAAAACATGACAGACAAATTATTTGGGCTGAGCCTACAAAACATCACGAGAATTGTAGACGAAATCAAATAAAATCTGTAGACGAAATATAAGTCAGCAGCAGAGCAAGAATCTTAGCACAGAGAAAATCGACAATCGACGAGTAATGAAATGTTGAAGGATGGCAAAAGAAACACGGATGAGTACCGAAAAATCACGAAAACTATAAATAGAAAGACGAAATCGGATTACCGACAATTCAACGTACAATTAGCTACAAAAACGATTGAGACGAATAAAGACGAAGGAAAATAAACAACTCCAAAAAACAAATTTTCAAAACGAAGGACAAAGTGTGATGCACACGGGCTGAAAAGAAATACTGAAGGTGGTAAAGGACTTCTATCAGAAATTATACATCGGATGAAGGCACCAAAGCAACACCTGTGATTATGTATGTAGGATCCAAAGACATGCCTGAGACAACAATCGATGAAATAGAAGCAGCATTGAAAGAAGTGAATAATAATAAGGCACCCGGCGAATACGAAATCCCAATTGAAGCGATTAGGGAAGGAGGTGACGTCATGTTAAAAGCGGTAACAACGCTTTTCAACAAACGCCTGGAGCATGAAAACGTCGCAAAAACGTGATTAAATGCGGAGATGGTGTTGCTGCACAAGAAAGGTGATAAAGCACAGATTCAGAATTATCGACCCATAAGTCTGTCAGCTCACCTGTACAAACTTTTCATGAAAATAATCACCAAGCGCATTTTATCAGTCGATAGAACAAGCTGCATTCCGATCTGGATTCAGCACAAATGACCACCTTCAAGTGATGAGAACATTGATAGAAAAGTGCAATGAATATAAAATGAAAACCGCCATAGTTTTTATTGACTTTGAGAAAGCTTTCGATTCAGTCGAGATATGGGCAATATTAGACTCGCTGAACTCGTCGACTCGACTCGCGTTACAAGAGAATAATAAAGCATGTCTGTCACACAGAAGTTTTCAAAGGATTGGATTGGTGCGAAATGGGTGTAAATGTAAACAGAGTTTGTTTGAATAAATTACGGTTCGCGGACGATATCGCCCTCATCAACAGACAGAGACGAAATGGAAACAATGCTAACCCAACTACATGAAGCTTCTGCTAACATCGGTCTCAAAATAAATACAGCAAAGATAAAAATTATGACGAACATCGAAACTGACAGAGAAATCCGCATTGACAACGACATCATTGAGTTTATAGACCACTATAAGTATCTGGGACATTGTAGAGGGCTTGATATAGAAAACCAGACTGCAGAAGTGAGAAGAAGAGTTGGTTTAGATGGACTGCTTTTGGTAAACTTAGCTACATTTTCAAAAGCAAAATGAATAACAGCCTGAAAAGACAAGTCTTTGACGCATTCGTGTTACCATCGGTGCCGAAACTTTAACGCTAACCGAAGCATCCGAAACAAAATTATATGTAGCTCTAAGGGCGATGGAAAGAATCATTCTTGGCGTTAGGCTCAGGGATAAAATCAGTAATGAGGGGATCCGAAGCCAAACTAAAGTCGTTGATGTAATGGACCGGATAGCATCTCTTAAATGGAATTGGGCAGGGCACATAGCACAGATAACCGATGGACAAAGAACATTCTACAGTGGAAACCGCCTGTCAAAAGACCGCTAGGAAGGCTGCCAGGGAGATGAACAAATAACATCAAGCGTTTGGCAGGACAATCATGGCAACAATTAGCGATAGATCGGGAAAAGTGGAAGGAGTTAGGGGAGCACTACTTCCAGCAGTGGATAATATAAGGCTGAAAAAGAAGAAGACTCACATAAGAGGTTACAAATAGCCGAATTGTTATGCGTTTTAAAAGTGCATAAAAAATTAAGTAAAAAACTTCACCAATTTGGGAAAAAATATATAAAAGAGGAGTTTCCACGTATCTCATGCAAGTAGAATGCATTAGGAAATTTTATTGTAATTCAAAACACACACACAAATTTTAAAGATGTCGGCAATAGACGAAAATTTTGATCCGTTTTGAAAAGTGCATCCTAAAGTAAATGAGCAACGCCAGCACTTCAGGACGAAAACGCTATTTTTGAACGGACGATAATTGTAACCAATCAGAATTCCAGGTTTATCGTCTACGATAAATTTCTGTTTCGAAAACGGTAATCGCCGCATTATGATTGGTTAGAAGTATCGTCCGTTCAAATATAGCGTCTTCGTCCTGAAGTTCTGCGGAAATCTCATTGCATTGCAATAATATAAAATAGTATAAAAGAGACGCGTTCTTGAAGTCAGCCATTTGTGTAAGCATAGCGTTGTATTTCTTTAGAAATTCTATCGAGTCAGAATGACTTTATTTCTAAGTTTTTCATGCTAGTCATTGTAAATACTAAATTCAAAATTAAAAATGTGAAAAAACATATTTTGGACTAGATTATTTGATTTTTTTTTTTTCATTGTTTCACCTGACGAACAAAAGGAACGATTTATCCCTATTCAAAATTGCAAAATGGCGAAATATACGGTCGTTACTCGAATGTTCACTGTAGAAGTTTCAAATGGTTTATCGATAGCTGCAGCTGTTAACAAGAAACAAAATTTAAGTCTGTATTTCTTCGTCTTTCTCGTCCTTTCGATAAGAATAAAAGTTATAACTTCAAGTAATGGATTTGTATTTCGTCGAATCTACACTAAGGACAGTTAAGGAAGACCATTATCGTATGGGGCCGTTCATAAAGAATATCACGCCACGCAAAAATCGATGTTTTTTAGACACCTCTAACAGTCACAAGCGACATATATTATGCAGGAGCGCTGTGAACAATCTTGAATTTTAGGAGTTTTTTTGGAACAATTATGTTGAATAATGTTGAATCTGGGCTGATATTCTCACGCCAAATACCCCCTTCAAGCATTTTCGACTTTGTTAACAACCAAAAATGTGAAAAAACTGAAATCCTGCCACGCAAAGTCACAACTTTCCTTAAAGCGAACCGGTACATATACTTTAAATGGAGTAAAAAAAACTCATGGTATCAACCCTTCATGCGAAAAAGTGCATTAAAAAGGAGTTTTGCGGAGTAAAGTTACTATTGTGAACATACCCGTGGAGTTGTCTTGCATCCTTACTATGGTGAAATGAATTTTGAATATTTTGAAAAAACTTTGAGTTTCACATTTCGAATGAACTTTGGAGAACTCTCCAAATAAAAAAACGACGTGCAGACACTATGAGCTATGTGTGTGTGAAATATGGTAAATATTTATGCAAAAATCTTGCGCATGCGAAGTTCAAATATCATCCAGAGAGTAAATTTCAAAACCCGATAGAAAAAACATCGAGGACTGACTTTAAACCAACGAAATCGTAAAAAACTCAGTCGAAGACGGACAACTTTCGATAAAAGCGAAACAAAATAATAAGCGGTGAAACAATTGTGATTTACTTAAAAAAATACAATTATTTTGTTGTGCAACCATTGAATTTACCCATAAAATTGATTTACATATGTGCGAAGTGTATAATTGGAACAAGTGTTTTGTCATTTTCAGACAATTCGAATTGAGTTAGTGCATTGTTGACTTTTTTGTATTATTAGAGAAAAACTGCTGTTGTGTTGATGTGATTTAAACGAATTGCAACTTAATCATAAAAATATCATATCATCATCGCATAAAAATGTGAGTTTTTGATTGACGAAAAATCCATTTTCTTTTCTACATAATGCATTTCCAAGTATATAAAAGCGCTTTGAGGGTCACGCCATTACCAATGAAATATTTCTATTCATGCAAAGGAGCTTTTTTCCTTTCTCTAATTTTCCATAAGGTTTCTCCTTTTTCGTTTTAATTATCTACTTCGATTTTTATTTTGTAAAAGTAGAATTTTTTTACTAACGGTAATTCAATCAAAACCCATACGACCGAGAATAACCGCAAAACTTCATAAACAAGATAAATTATATTCGTTGAAAGGTCATTATTGCCAAATAATGTAATAATGGTCGCTTTATTCGATTCGTCCATACAACACAACTCTATCGGTAGATTATGTTCCAAATCTTTTATAAATTCACAAACGCTGTGAAGAAGACGAAAAAACGTCGCTGTGTAGGGACGTTAGCAATTTCCATCGAATAGATTATTGGTTATTCATTTTAACGAAATTCCTGTGGACGGTAGCATCGAAATATTTTATGCTTCATTTTATTAGTGAAGCATCCAGTTCATACGAAACACAAATCCAACTACCACATTTTTCTGTTTATAGTCATTCAGAACATTAAATATGAAGAAGGGCTGCAAAATCGATATCAGCTTAAAACCTTCGATTCTATCGTATGGATTTGCCGTCGTTTCGTTTTTGTTATACAACAAACAGAAGCATACAATCCCGAAAAAGCCTTTTTTGTGATTGTATGTCTTGACATTTTCCTGCCTCAATCGTTTTTTTCAATATGTCCTTGGTGACATAGAAATCGATAAGTGTTTCCAAAGAATTTCGTTTTGATGGGTTTTTTTACTCCGAAAACAGGGCAATAGTTAAAAAATACAAGATAATCGTTTTATTTTCTGTTAAAATTTTCCTTCTGGACATGGATTTTTTTTATATTTTACAAAAAACGCTTTAGGTGTAGGAAAACATTTTTGCTTGTGATTGTTTTAGCTGGCGTTCTCGTAAATATTGACATTTTATTTTATTCTACGAATGCTGCCAAAGGATCGAACGACAAAGCCTCAACGAATACTAGAAAAGATATTGCGTATTTTCAACCTGATATTCGATTTTTCCATAACATGCTGAATACCATCCCAATTTATTTTAAGCAAAGTTCGTTGTGTGTCGACTGGTGTGTCGTCGTGAAAAAACTTTTCGTGTTGTTTCTTTTTTCTTTATTTGGGAAGGATAAAGGATGAAATACCCATGTACTACTCACGAGTTATATAACCGTTTTTAAGTGCTCATGCACATGATTGCGATTGTACATGTCGCTCGTTTATGTGGTGTGGCTGGTGAGGTTCTATTACGCATTTTGCTACGCTTTATTCTTTCCACAGTAGAATGTTTTTAACCTCCCTCAACCTAAAATATGGTCGCTATTATTAGCTTGCCGAGTGTTGTGGATTATTTTTATGGTCTAATGCCGTGAGCGTTTTCCATATCAATACGTTCAAATGATATGTTTTGGCTGTAAGATTCATTTCAAATAAACGGCGTGTGTCTTAAGATATGATGCAATGTTTTTTTTTTCATTTATTTTCTTGAGTTTGTTTTTGCACCCTATCGAAAATGTAAATGTATTGCGATGGTAGGTAATAAAAGTAAGCTTTAATCAGTTGGAGATTGACAAATTTTTTTTAGTTGTATATAATATCCAAGAACGGAAAAATACATTTGGTAATATTGATTGTAAGGAAGATAAATCAAGAATGGTGTGGAGGGGAAAAATAGATTGATTGAAAGTAGAATTTTTTTGAAACTAGATTAGGTGACCTAGTTTCTTCGAATGGCAACAATTTATTTATCACACAGTGTTGTATATGAAATGCGTTCGTACTGTTATTCATTTTTTGATTTTCGGTACACAAACAAAGCTCTGCATATATCGATCAGAGGCAATATGAACGTCATTAGAAAGCTGTCGAGACAACGATACTCATTTTCCGTTTTTTTAAATGTTTCACTTACAACTCTAACAGATGACAAAGTATATATAGGCAAAATGAGTGTCGATTGTAAATTAGACATATTTACTTTGTGCGAAGGTTTTCTTTTTGATTTTTGTGGAATCGATTATTTGTTTTGATCGAAAAATTTCTTCAATGCACGCAGCCTTTCTGCACCTATTTTGCATACATCAGCGAGGCCTTTCGATACCCCAATCCAGTCGAGCAAAATCATCAGTCAGTAAGATAGTATAGTGGGCTATAAAACTAAGATTCCGATGATGGGATAGGATTCTCTGTAGCTAGGTCGAAGATTTGTGGCTTAAAGCCCTTCACCGAAATGTGCATAAATAATAATAATCCGCCGTTAAAACTCGTCCGGGTCAAAGGCTAGATCATTTTTATTTACTAGTTCCGCAATCTTGTGAACTTTTGCTCACATGGATTCTTCTTAGAGATCCTTTCGTTACCGACGTTTTTATTGCGTCAGTAAATTGCACACAAACCTAGTGCTAGTGGGTTCAAGAGCGAACTTTGATGAACTTTTTTATGCGCTTTCAAAGTACACCAGTCACGAAGCTGTATCTTTCCGAATGGTCTTGGAAATTGAAGGTGCGTTTTTGCAATTTTGTAATGTTACATACGTAATGTTATTACATTTTTTGCAATAAGATTACACTATGTGTACGCCTGAATTCTAAAGTTATTGTTGATGCAGAAACTTTCCGGTGTGGTTATATCGAAAGAGCACGAAAAAGTTCACCAATGAGCCCAGAAAAAAGTTAGTCCTAGTCCTTAGCATCTCTGACTGAATCTTGTCAAATTCTTGAGACCGTGAAAAAACGTGATCGTTCTGCAAGGGAACGCAAGGACTCGGATCTACTTTTTGTGGTTTCAATAGCTTAACTTAGTTCAATTTTTCAAGCTCTTTCAAAGTACACAAGTTTCAAAGGAGTGACATTCGAAATCGCCACAGAAATAGAAGGTTTGTCTTCATCAGAAAGGGCTTTTGTGACCATTTTGTATGTACGAAAGAATCAAATTTTTGTTGTTAATGCATTTTTATTGCGATTTCACGCATCTTCTATTGATATGAAACTGGACAAGCTATCATGTTTGTCACTTTCACACTAACCATGCTATCATGTTTGTCACTTTCACACTAACATTGAATGATTGAGAGAATCATATAAGGTGTCCCGTTTGTGCAATGTATCTCGAGAAATATTTGCCAGATTAGCAAATGAATTACTTTAGGGTAATCCTGTGATCATGAACTATGTGCTGGCATTTTGTTTGACTGGAATCCGTCGAGTCGAAAATTAATTATTTTTTTGTTTACTTTTTTCATCACAAAAAAATTCGTATGACCAGGTATACTTTGATGACTGAATAACAAACTTCATGTGAATTTATTTTCTCACCTCATTTGGAAGACTAATTTCGCGCAATTCACATTAATACAGTTGCATTTTTCGTATAAGGTTTTCGTTAAACAGGGTCGCCGATAGAAGGTGGGTTGGGTTTGGCCGGTGCCCCCTCAATTATTTCCGTTCCTAACACACAGAACTTTTGTTTATTTCACAGCTCTTTAGAACACACACACGACTCTGCTTCGTCTTTGAAACAGAACAAGATTTTTTTAAATTTATTACAGAAATACGCAAATTGGTTCAAGAACTGTATTATCGTATTTTATGAGAAATAAGGGAGTAACATAGGTGTGACATGCACGTCATGCTCATGCTTAACTTACGGATGGTACAGCCAAAAAAAAATAACTTACATGCATGCTTGGAAATCATTCATTTATTCAGGATCAACCCGCTCAGGCTTAGTGGTAGCGTGCTTGCTTTCCACCAAGAAAATCCGGGTTCGCTCCCGGTGAGTACAAATTCTGTATCGCATTTTTCTTCAATATATAGCGCAAAAGTTTCCAAGCTTGAGTGGGTAGTTGAGGTTGTTTGTTGACGCGATCGATTCACTATGAATTCTGTTTATAGAAATGTCTGAGTCTAAATATAGGCGGAGATAATTAGCACCAGATGAAATTCTATAGACTTGACAGTAGGCGTGGTTCGGAATTCACGTTAAGCATATGGTACACTCAGAAACCCCCGCGCTGGCCAGCGTGGTGTTTCAATGGTTAAATACACCCTATGGGGAGACCTGCATCCAGCAGTGGATATAATAAAAGCTTATAAAGAAGAAGAAGAACTTTGTGAACTCGTCAACTCACTCCGTGTTTTTAAACTACCCGCTTTGGCAACTTATTTTGAAGAGTATAGTTGCATAGCTCGCCCTCGGCTCAGATATGCAATCTCTATACTTGTCAAGATAACCGTTTCCAAAGCTTGTTGTTCAAATGCACAATTGTGAGTTCGATTCGTATCACAAAGTTTATTGCTCATGTAATGAATGATTTCCGCCGCCAAATTAATATACTATTTCGAATCCCTTTCAGGATGAAAAAGATTTTGTAAATTGTGTTTAAAGATGGATGAACGGTGGAATTTTTTTTTTTTTACAGATAAGGCATCTGGGGTCCATTACCGATGCTCCTCCCTTTTCCCGGCCATCAAGTTGACTGTTTACAAACGTATTTGTAAACGTATAGGCCTCGTACTTCGTACGGGTCCAAAAGTGATCATCATATTCTCTTGGTTAAAAACGCACTGTAAACCTTCTTCCCCCTCCACCGTTTGTAGATTTGGGCCCTGTAAATTCGTCCTGGCTACGGGCCTGCATTAAAGTGATTCTCAAACATAAATACCCGATAATAATTCCTCATAAAGTTATGGGCGGAACCCATAGAATCAAAAATCAAAAATATCAAAGGTCACTTTCACCTATCCATTTTTCGTCAACGTATTCCCGCGAATATTTGCATATTTTGCTATCTAACCAATAATGTATCTACGAAACAAACATATATCACAAAATAATCGATTTTCCCCTTCTTTTTATTTCTATAACAACTACTATACTCCAGATAACCCGATACATAGAATGTCTAATGTAATATTTGACATAAAATTATCATTTGAAAGAAAAATTTTTTTACTTATGAGTGTCAAGAGATTCGACGCTTATTATATTTTTAGAACATCGAACAAGAAAGATTCATTCTAGTAACACAGAAGGGTATTGAGTTAATTTATTTAGATCACATTTTCGAGCTTTTTGAAAACCCGAAAAACGGAAGTTGTTTATTTATGAAGTTGGCCTTGAAGCAAACATTTACTAGCTAGTAAAGGCGGGTGATGAAAATTTTGTAACTTTCCTTTTCACAAAATTTTGTCTGTTGTTGATTTTTCGTTTTTGTTTTCAACGATTTCAAAATACTATCATATTAATTATTATACTGTCATAACGAAATAAAAATGAGCTTTGTAATTCTGCGCAGGTTTTTAGCACCGTAAGAACTTGCGTAGAAATAGAAAGTTCATATTTTTTTTTTAATAATTTATTCATTGGAATTTATTTTTTTTTTACTATTTACATTAAAAGTGATTTATTTATAAATAAAATATTTCGCTTAGCGACTCGTTATGTGGGACGGTTCCCAAAATGCTAGCTGCATTACCTCTCTGAATTTCTATCCCAATTCTTTGGATCAAGAATGATTTAGAGCGAGCGTCACCTGAAGTCGAAATTAAAAGTTTTCTACCAAGAGACGGGCACCGTCGCTGAACGGACCTAGGGTTTCGACTGCGAAGCCAACAAATTCATGGCTGATCATGATCGTTTTGTATTTAACGATTTTTTTCTTCTCCGCAAAACTTGCTGCCGCTGCTACCTTTTTTGAAGACTGTTGCACGTATGACGGTGCCAGTGTGTCAATACATGTCGCATCCCAAACTAACGAGCGTCATATTTATTTTGACCGTGTTTATATTAAATTATTGGCTTCACTCTATTTAACTGCAAAAAAGTGCGCTATGAGTTTTTACGTGTCGCGATTATTCGCGGTCAAATTTTAGAGTGGACGGAATAACTTACTTTGTTTTTATGATAGGGCTCATTCTATTAGTGTTATATATTTCGAGCACGAAGTTGCTCATCATCAGGTGACTTGTTTCAAACTAAAACACTAACAGATAAAGAAAACATCTTTCCCGCTGATTACATAAATAACAATAAGAAAACAGCTGATATTTTACATTTACGCTCACAACGCCAACATTATTTTTCAACTTTCATGTTTGGATAGTTAGTCGATAATTGTGTTCATTACTCGCAATCAACAAATTCGTCGCTGTCTGTCTCTTTTGTTAACTCAATAATGTTCTTGTCAATGAACAAAGTCAGTAAGGTAGACGGTTACTTCATCATAATTCGCGTTCAGCAGGTTTTGATGTTTGTTTTTGTGTATGGGTATGGCTTCGTAAAATTCAATTTTCCAATGGTCTCTTAGTTCTTGTACAAGTCACTGATGTGTTTTTTATGTTTTGAGCTGAGGATGTGTCTGCCTACGGCAGTGCTTTCTGTGTTTTTTGCTTCTCTGATGATACTTAGAGAACTCATTTCAATGTCATCTCTTACTTCAGTGTTCAAACGTCTTAGAGTAGCTATCATGTCAACATATAAGCCTTCGATTGGCATTTTTTCAGGCGGAACAACATAATTTAGCCCTTCGTTTAAACGCTCAATTTCATCGGTGCTCAACTCGGTCTTACTGACAAATTTCTGACACTAACTGACAACTTTCTGAGACTTTCCGACACTTGCTGACAACTTTCAGACACTTGCTGACAACTTTCTGACACTTGTTGACAACTTTTTTACACTTGCTGACAACTTTCTGGATCCAAAAAATTCTCCTCACCAATCTTTATAACTTTCCCGAAGAAACCAACTGTCTAGCTGTTGTAGTTCAGAATATAGCAAAAAGTCCAAGATGGCGTCACTTGACAGCTGGAAGCCATTTTCTTAGCATTACAAAACATTTTTCTCACCAATCTTTGTAACTTTCCCGAAGAAAACAACTCTCTAAGTGCTGTCATTCCGAAGCTAAAATTCAAAAATCAAAGAGACCCAATTTATTGCCTACGAAAACACAAGATGGCGCCGTTTTGACAGCTGACAGCAATTTTCTTAGGATTCCAAAAAATTTTCCTTTATAATTTATATTTATATTTATATATATAAATTAATATATATATATATATATATATATATAATATAATATATATAAATTTATATTTATATTATAATTTTCCTGAAAAAACTCACTCTCTAGCTGTTGTCACTCCGGCGCTAAAATTCGAAAACTCCTAGCATTACCTGTAAAACCCTCAAAATTGACCACTTTTCCAGATGCCACGACTTTTCACGAATTTTCCCGGAAAATCGGCTGACAAAATTTTTCATTTAGAGCCGATTCTGATACGTTCCCTGAAAATTTCATGAAAATCATTGGAGCGGTTCTCGAGATCGAAAATTATAGATAGATAGAAACAGAACAGAAAAAAAGTTTTCATAATAATGAGAACAATAGAAAAATCGACGGCCCATAGCAAAATGTCATTTTCAAACCTCGATATCTCATCCAATTTACAACCGATTTAGATGAGTCTGGGCTTAGTGGAAATCTGCTCCAACGTAGTTTTTTTTTCGAAAGAATTTAGAGGTGGAGGAGGGCAAGGCGTATGGCGTTTTTTGAGTTTCTGGACTTCTTTTTTGGGGTGTGGGGACTGCGCAACGCCTTCCTCTACCACTGCGCGCATGATATGAAAAATATATAGAACAGAATAGGTGTGGCAAAATACTCGAACGTACATCTGAATAAATATTGCCTTAACTCAATTATATTAAATCACTTTCACATTGAATTGGATTGGGAATTACCGAAAGGGCAATCCAGGCTTTTAGTGAACTGTCAAATTGTAGTCAATTTCAGGTAAGAAAACAAAATTTGTACTTCTGGCAGCTTTTTGTACTTTTTGTATGGCCATAAGCACAAAAACTGTGATATTCCGATAAATTCGCGTTGATTTTTTATTATACGTTGCGACAGCATAGATTGAAGTGAATTTTAGCGATGATGTTGTGTTAAATGCATAGTTTTCGAGGAAATTATTTACATTTGAAATTGAAAAATGGCAAAATCGAGAATCTGACATAGAATTGACATAAATGAAAATGCTTCACTAAAAGCGTGGATATTGAAAAATGTGTCCGAAGCAATTATCCAAAAAAAGAAAGATTCGAAAAAATATCCATCAAAATGTATATTTTTTCCGATCGATTTTCCGATTAATGAGTATATACAATTAAACGTTTTTATTTTGTTACACAATTTCATTCCTTCAGACAAATCCAATTTTCACATTTGTTAGGCGAAAATTGATATTTTCTCACCTCGAATGAAAAGTAAATTTTCGCACCTCATTTGAGGTGAGAAAATAAATACTTAATATAAAGTATCATGGCCGATCTGTTCATATGATTTTTTTTTTTGCGATGAAAAAAGTAAACAAAAATAATTAATTTTCTACGCGACGGATATGAGCTATACAAAATGCCAGCACATAGTTTAGGATCACAGGATTACTCTAAAGTAATTCATTAGCTAATCTGGCAAATATTTCTCGAGATATAAGAGTTTGGAAAAACAAAACAGTCAAATGTGTTTTTGAGCTACTTTCTATGTTTTCTGTGAAATTCGTCTTTTATATGCTTAAATGTGTTAAGTTATCTACAATAATTGCAATAGTGCATCTTTTTCGGGAAAAAATATGAATTTTCGCCTAACAAATGTGAAAAGTTTAATTCATGACTCGGGGAAAAATAGAAAATTCTTAACTCGGTTGAAGTCTGTGGCCCTCGCAGAGAAAATTGCAACTTGAGTAAAGTTTGTGGCCCTCGCAGAGAAAATTGCAACGAGAGTGAAGTTTGTGGCTAGAGCGTACTCTCGTTGCACTTTTCTCTGTTTTGGCCACAGATGTCAATCTTGTTAAGGAATTTTCTATTTCCTCCCCTTGTCATGAAAATAACTATTTCAGATCCCACAAGTTATATTCTACATACAAAAGTTCCCAACCGCGCGTTAAAATTTGAAATGTTACTATACAAAATATAATTTGTGGGACCTAAAATTTAGGTTTGTCAGACAAAATCAATTGTGTAACAAAATAAAAACGTTTAACCGTATTTTACATTTTGTTACGTAAACAAAATTCTTCAACAAAACATTCGCCAAAAAAATGGTCTGCATTTGATTGCACATTCTAGAGTTGTAGTTAATTTTTACAATTTTCAATAGGCTGTTTCACATTTCTTCTGTTTGAAAATGTTCAAGCTACATCGACTGAGATGACAGCCCGTTGAATTGAGCCCTCCATTCATTAGTAATTTTTATAATAATTATAATAATTTTTATAAACAGCATTGGAACGGATTAGCTCAGTGGTTACGTACTGGCTTTCCACCAAGAATAACCGGGTTCAGACCCCGGTGTGGAAAAATTCTGTACAGGATTTTTCTTCAACGCATGAAAGTAACGTTCCTAAGCTCACCCAAGCTTCATAAATGGGTAGTTGGGGTAGCAATATCGCAACGATTTGTACACAACGAAGTATGACGTCACCCATATTCGATACACTGTGTACGAAACAAGCAGGCCCTTATCCAGCTGCTAAATTAAGGTGTGTGTAAACGTCAAAAAAGTAATGACAAATTCCATACCGTTAAGGTTGTGATTCGAATCTGTTCGATGCGCGCTTAGGTGTTGCCAGCTGATATCAATTGTTTTGAAAGAAGGGACGAGGACTTGCGTCACGTATCCCCTTTAAAAAGGGTTTTTGTTGTGATTTGGGTTTTTTAAAAAAAAAGAAATGAAAAAGAACAACATTATTTATTAGGTTGTTGGAGTTAGAGCAAAGCTTCAGCTTAAAGAGACAATGCACGTAATAACTATTATAAATAATTATATAAATAAGTGTATAGAGTATTTGAAGTGGTTATTATTATTATAGCGTAGGTATTTATACAAAGAAATAGCTTTCATATTTCAACAGTCAAAAGTTTCATCCAGTCTATAGCATCTTCAGTAACATTGATAAAATCCATTTCGTCGCCATCGTAGGAAGATAGAGGGCAGTCGAACACAATATGTTTAATTATTTGTGGTTCCATATTACAGTCGCATGTTGGTGAATTAACAAGGTCCCATTTGTAAAAAGAGTCCTTACATTTTCCATGGTTCTTCCGAATTCTGTTGATTTTGCACCATAGATTCCGCGGCAGGTCGAACCCAGAAGGATTTTCATTTTTATTGTTACTTTTGATTGGTTTCCATTTGAAGTGGTAAACCTTGGAGTCACGTTTTACTCGCTGATTCTTATCATTATTATGTGGAGATGTGGGTTATTCCTTGTACGGTACACGTAATTTCGATCAACAGGGTAAACATGTCGTAATATTTTATTTTTTTATAGAATTTTATGTACACCAGAAGAGAGCATGTTTTGTTCGTTTTAATTAGATTTCAAATGGCCTAAGGTGTAATGAAAAATTATTAATTTGAATTTACGACGGTTCTTAGGAATAAGTTTTTAATAGTACATTACAAGTGAGGTCATGTAAACAGCCGGTAACATAAGGCGAAGTTTGCAAAAACGAGCCGAAGGCGAGATTGTGTAATCGCCCTTGTGTTGCAGGCTGTTTACATGACCTGATGACCTCACTTGTACTATGCTTTAACGTAGTAGCACTCGTTCGTTGAAACTAACAATTAAACGTTAAACATTTTGAAAATAAAAAATATTACTCCTCAAAAACAGTGACACTATTTGAGTTCTTATCGTATGACAGTTTGCCACGTTTATTTTGTCATACATATCCCACACACACGTACGTTATGAACTTTTGAAATAGAGTAGCCATTTTCCCTTACAACTATAAGTGTTCGATTTCTAATCGTTGGCCATTACACGAATCCCTAGGATAATGGTTAGAATATAAGACGCTGATGACAATGTTCCGTGTTCAAATCGCATTGTGGATATGGTTTTTTTTCTTTCTAAAAATGAGGGCTAATATTACTCTAAAAGAGTTCATTCTAGATGTCCCATTCATTACGATGGCTCATTACATAAGTCGCATCATTACTGCCTAGCATGTTAAATTTCATCTACACAGCAATGAACCCTCAACGTACTGAGTGCGTACACGTAAAAAAAATATTATCCTTTGCATTCTAATTAGTATCACAACAAAACCCCGTTTTTAAAAGGAAAACGTGACGCAAGCCTTGTCCCTTCTTCCAAAATAGGAATAGGGGTGACACTTAAAGCTTCGAAACGTAAAAAAATCATATATGAAAATAGTTGACTGTGCCATACTCATTTGTTACAAAAAAACTTTTGAAATAGTTTCCTTACTCTACAACAAACTACAGAATAGTTCAATAATTTCTCTTAAATTACTTGCTCTTCAATTTTGAGACATGTCAACCTTTTTATCTACATTTTCTTTTGGATGTTTCCATTGGACAGCACTTGCTACGCAATACAGAGACTGGCTTCGAAAGGCGAATTTGGATACGACGATTAGGTGATCTGTCTATATAATTAAATAGGTTGCTTAAAGACATCAGTTTTATTTTTGAATAGACAATCTCATACATCTACGTAATTATACAAAATGTTACACAATTGGTTTCCTTAATAATCCCTCCATAAAGCATTTAAATTTTATTCACGTGCCGTTGCACACATTGAAAACAAAACTGTATGAACTGTATGAACAAAGAGAAACAACGAAAATAAAAAAAGTTAAAATAAGTTGATATTTTGTTATAACCTATATTTTCCTAAACAATCCTGCTTTTATAAAAGATGAGACAATTTTGCTTTCATTACGGTAAGCTCATGAAAAGCTACATTCACACTATAAGTATCTATATCTTTAGCACAAGCAGGCATTATTTAAAATGTAGATGAAAAGATATAAATTTCGTACACTCTCATACATACATAGCATACACCACCAATCACATTGTTGCCTTGCCACCAAATGTTTTATACATAACCATAAGCCAGATGTTCGAAAACATCGAAATAGTTCAAGGCCTTTGTACCACTCCATTTGTAAAATATTATGTGGTTCGTTTATTACATAGCGCAAAAACTGATCCTGAACAAGCAAACACCCAAATACATAGAACTTGTGCCGTAGAACAAAAATTCACTTGAAAGGTGGAGATGTGACGCAAGTCTTAATTTGTCGACTTACAAAAGTAGGGGTTGATGTATTAAGCTTTGATACGCAAAAAGATTATATTCCAGTTACACAAGTTCTAATGCATCAAAGTGGTGACGCATTAAGCTTCGAAAAGCAAAAAAAATTTCAAAACAAAATTGCGTTATAATCGCATACCCACCAGCGTAATAGTTTTTCAACATTTTCGGTTTTCACATGGAAAAATTTAAATTTTCGAAAAACTTACTTCACAAAAAGAAAGGAAAGTCAAATTTTTGTAGCGTAAAAACTGAAAGTTACCTTTATGGGAATCGAAGAAGATTTTAGACTCAGTTTTAGGGACTTGGCTGAGTCCGAGGGCTTAGACTCATCATCAAATTTTCTTCCATAAAGAGTTGGGCTTTCTCTAAAAGAGTATTTTTGAAAATCGGAAAACAATTACTCGAGTTATGTACAAGCGACCAAAACCCAAAAATACCCGAATTTATTCCTATAAAAGCTTTTTCAATTACCTTTCAGGAAAAAAAAAATAGATATTGAAAATCGTGTTATAGTGTTGGCAGATGGACAGATTTACGGTATTAGTCTAGCTGTCAATCATCTTCTCGTTGAGATTGTAGTTAAGGGAGTTGTGACTCATGAGTATTCTCACCCCTTTTGTAGATTTAATCTGCTCATACTTAGAAAAAATTCAGTCATCTTGCAATACCCAATAGAAATTTCTTCGTCTTTCGTCTAGATGCAGCTATCCAGATCTTCTTACCTTTGATTACTTTCTTTGGTCTCTTTGTTCAATCCCTGATCAACCCAGAATTAATAAAGAAATAACAACTATTAAATTTATACTAATGACATTTTTCCTTTCTTTTTAGGTTCGTGTGGCTAATGAAATCTATACAAACATCATATAATTCCTGCATAAAATATACATAAAATTATATATCTAACCGCTATATAATCACAACTGTGCGTTTCTTACTCTCAGCTTCAAAATATTTGTAATCTACGGTAGGAGAATCATAAGATTGTGCAACGTTTCGTTTTAACTCGTTCCACATAAAAACCGAGTTTTACATGCACAGAACACAAACGAACACGTGAAAAGAGAGAAAATAGAAAAGTTGCATGACCTTATGATTCTCTCTCTGTAATTTCTATAATTTTTTCCTTTTGTAAAATTTGACAGACAGTATTGTAGTTGTAAAAAGTTCTATTTTCTTATTACTTATTTGATTTCTTATGTAGTTTTTCCTACTCGCTTAAAGCTCGTCATTTCGATACAGTTTAACTGAATCATACTTTGCTTTTTTCGCAGTCAACACAAAATGCAGAAAACCTACTTTTGCTTGATATTAATTTTCAAGTAAGGTAACTGACGGTGACATGTGCTGTCGGAAAAGTGACATTGAGTTGTCCGTGTAAATGGTGTAAATTTGTCAGGAGCTTATAAGTCACCATCATATGATACGTCATTTGTTATTTGACGTTTTGTTTTTGGGACAACTCACGGTTTATTGAATTTATACGAAATAGCACAATTCACGGATCCCCCTAGGATAATCCTGACATTAAATCATTGAGTTGCACGCCAAAGGGAATTTAAAATTAATATAAAAATAGTCAAATTGGTGTTAATTAGCTGTAATAAAATAAAATTTCTTCCTTCACATTTGGAAATTTGGAGAAAATTTTGTGTGAAGTTCAACTTTGTGGTATCAGGACAAGTCACCGTTAGTTAACTTATAATCATTATTATAAAAACATGATTGTAAACAAATCAGCGGCAATTTTTATATTTTCACTGAGATCGGATTCAAGTGACGTCTTTTTAGCTTATCGTCAAAGAACTGACCTTGTTGAAATTACTCTATGGCTTGTTGAGAAAATGTATTTCTTGATAAGTTCAATATTCTAGTTTAGAATTCTATTTGTGAATTTAATTTAGTAAAGCCTCAGATAAGCTACCCACCATAAGTGGAGTAACCTAATTACTAATTATAAAAGCCAAAAATTTGTCTGCTTGTCACTTCGTCGGTTACAATTTACCGGCGCGGCGTGAGCAACGTACGTACAACTTGCTTGAAGAGCTATTTACCAGTTACTTTCTTTTATAGCATAACTAACACTGGTATCCGACATTCAGCCGGGCGGGTTGATGGCCGGAGGTGTCGTTAATATCGCTTGAATTTTCCCAAGTATTTGCGCATAAATGCAAATTTGCTTGAGATTTTTTTAATTAATTGCAAAAAAAAGAAGGTAATTCACACTCAGTTGGTTAATTTGTTTGTTAAGTTCAATGTGACAGTTAGATTCAATCAATAACAACAACTTCTAAAGATTTTCGTGAACCCGAGAGTTAGGTTAACAGTTATTTCGTCGTGTTTAGAAACTTACCATACAATAAAACACTTAAGGCGCATTCATAGATGACGTCAACAATTTTTCAAGCATTCTGCTAACACCGCTTTTCCAAATACCCCTAAAAATATAATAACCCGCCGTTACGAACCGTCCGGGTCAGAGGCTAGATCATTTTTATTTTTAATAGTTCCGCAATATTTGTGCGCTTTCGCTCATATGGATCCTTCTTAGAGATCCTTTCGTCACCGAAGTTTTCACTGTGTCATCAATGTGTTTTACCGGCAGGCATTTTTTGGACCACATGCTTAACGTGAATTCCGAAACACGCTTAACGGTAGCTTGCATGGAAGCATTAGGATTTCTTCTGGTGCTAATTACATCTCCGTCTAAAGTTAGACTCAGATATTCGTACACCGAATTAATCGAATATGGGTGACGTCATATTTGTCATTCTTCTATGTACCACCAAATGCGGTACCAAATTCACAACTACCCAAATTATGAAGCCAGTACGTTACCACTGAGCTAACCCGTTCCAAATACCGCTGCGCGCATGAAAACACACGCTGCGCCATATAGATTTCAGTTTGTCGTGGTGCATCATAGATAACTGTGGTCTACCAGTGTTTCGGTTTTATAATTTTTATAATATAGAAAAACTCAAAAAACCAAAACCAACGGAGAAGAAAAGGACCACTGCTTAAAGAGTTTAGAGGAACTTAAAATGTTGTTCTCCATTTTCTTTTACAGCAGAAACAACGATGTGATAACTAGATTTTAGTCTAAATTTTTTCTCAAAACTTTTTTTGGGTTGAAGATAAGATGTTTGCTGTCTAAGGGTTTGGCGGAATTTTTATGATTTTAGAATTACCTGGGAAGTGCTTCTTGCGTCCACGTCTCTTTTAATTTTTAGAGCTCTTTTGTTTTCTATCGTAATCTGGCAAGAGATATTCAAGTCATTGGTAGATGAAAATCTCGACCTCAACATCCACTTCAAATCTGTGAAAGAAATTGACGAAGGCATTGCAATTTGAACAGGCAGAACACAGGCGTGCACTAAAACCCCATCAATCCAAGCTCATTAGAGAGGTGAACAAATTGCTAAAGTTTTACACTCATCTCACGCACTCACAAGTAAGGCTCGAAACAGGTCAAATTCAGGTCAGTCTTCATTTGTAATCCAGCTTCCTTTTATTGAAAGTATGAGCTACATCAGATGTTTCGACGGCCTCGTAATACATTATTTAACACTCTTGTTTGATTTTCGTACCTTTTGTTTCGAAATTACCATCACTAATTAATGCTAGATACTCAAAAACATGATCCTGACTTGACCTGATGACCTGAACATGTCTTCTACCCTTCAATCACAGGATTCACTGAACTATATGAAAAAAACTACGAATCTATTCAAGACTAAAGTTAAGGAATGTTTAACAAGTCTGCGAAGGCCTCTGAGACGATTTTAGCTTCCGATTTGGGGAGGCTAGAGCATCTTGAAAGTGTGACCTGAATTGACCTGAATTTGACCTGTTTCGAGCCTTACTCACAAGGAATAAGCACGACCAACTGACGGAATTTGTAGCTTTGATTAATCAGGTTGTTGGCTCGCAGATCGACCCTACTGAACTGGCCTCTCTCTTAATCACCCCAAAATAAATTCATAAAGAAATACGACGGTTAAAACTCAAAAAGAGTCCCGGTGAAGACCAAATCCATAATAGGGTCCTAAAACAGCTTCCAAAGCGAGCAATTGCTATGTTGACCAAGTTGTACAACGCATGTCTTAAACTCAGCTACTTTCCAGCAAAATGGAAAATCGCTAGAGTTATACCGATTCCGAAGTCGAATAAAGATCTAGAAAGCGATCAACTGGCATGGTCTTTTTGGATAACGAAAAGGCGTTTGATTCACTCTGGCACGACAGACGAGTGCACAAACTTATGATCTTAAAATCTACTGACATTGATCAAAATCCTTAAATCGTTTCTGACTGACCAACAATTTTCATGAGCTTATTCGAAGCCAAATCCGAAACTTTTGACATACCTGCACAAGGTAGTTGTCTCAGTCCAGCACTATTCAATATCTTCATCGCTGATCTCACCTTACCCAACGACTGCAAATTGACCCGATTCGCCGGGGCCACCGATATTTTAAAAAGCGATGAAAAACCAAAAGTTATTACTTCTCATCTAAGGCAATCAGGCAATCATTCGACGCTGTCATCGCTTTTTCAGAAAATGGAAAATGATATTTAGCTTGCCCTTCCGGTTTAACACTGTTAAGTTGAACGAACAAGCCCGCGTTCAAACTTAAATGGAATCGATTGACACCAACCGCTAAAGTTTTTATCAAACTGTTATTTCTCGGAAAATCCTCTGATCTCCATTCTGCCTATCCTAAATTGAACTGCTTTACCATAGTATATGAATGAAAAATGAATTTTGTGTTTTTTTTCCGTCTCTCTTTCCTTTTCCTTTATTGTTGGAACCCTGTTCGATGTTACCTCATAAAAAAACGTTAAATATGAAATTCACTAAAACTGTAACTATTCCTGCAGAAAGCAAGGTATATAAGATATAAGATATAAGATTCCTCCACTTGTGGTGTAAGTTCATCTGAACTTTTTAGCCGTGAAGTTTATTTGATTTTCATGAAGACTTTCTTCCTTTATATTATAGCAAAAATACCCACTCGATTAGCTTTATCCACTTTGTTGGGATTTGGGATGAAAAGATGAAACGGTGAAAACATTCGTTCTTTTCGATTCGGTTGACTGCGAGCCTATTTTGAATTAGGACGAAAAATTTTCTTTTAAGCAGGATTTTGAGCAAAAAGGCTAACTAGAAAATATGTGCCTAATTTTCAACCAAATAAAAAATCATTGCTTGTAAGACTCACAACCGAGCCTACAACGTATGTACAATTTTGTCTTAAATTAAAAAACAGGATGAACTTTTTGGTGACGTCTTGTTTATTATAATAGTATTTTATAACACAAGGGCTATAATCGCGTGATTATAGTCGAGATGGAGTGAATGATCCGAGGGCTTCAGCCCGAGGTCTATTCACGTAACGACACTATCATCGAGCGGCTTTGCCCTTGTGTTATTCGATAGTTTATTACCGGTACCAATTTTACACGAAACCATTCACGAATTCATCAAACGAATTATTTCGATTTCTTCGAATCATAAGAACCGAAAATGAAAAATGTACGGTCCAAAATGTCATTTTTCTCATTTGTTTTGATACATGAATCACATTCATCATTATTGAATAACAATTCCTTTTGTTATCTGAACCATCATCTTTCCTTCTCAACTCTCACCGAAAATTTCTTGATTTTACAGTTTCTATAATTCGACTTGACTATAGGGCTGATTATTTTCGTAGTAGACTATAATAGCGCTGATTATAGTCGAGTGGATCATAATGACAGTATCATGCTTCTGCGCTGAAGTATGGAACCCAACTATAATCGGCATATTATAGTACTATTTTCAGCGATTTTGAGTGCTATAATTGGCTTGTTATAGGCGCCAAGGTAATAAATGTATTTTTGTTTAAAGAGTTCTTGATTAACCTGACCTGACCTGATGACCTGATTAATTGATTTAACATTTTTATGAATGAAAAATACAACTTTATAAAATTTTCGTTTCACTCTCTCGTGTAATAGATCTAACAAAAATAAAACAGAAGCTACATTTAAATCGACCCTGTTCACCACAACTTATTTACGATTTTATGAAACCTTTCCCCTTAAGAGGCATATTCAGCTCAATGAACTTGTTGAGTTGATACATATGTACGAGCTGAGCATAACAACAAAACATTTCTGTCTCCTTGATAATCAAAACCTAACTGTGTGATTATACTAGCATTTTTTATATGACATAACAACACACAAATTTCATTACTCCCAGACATAAACCAAATTTAAAAGAATCGACGTACATATATATTAAATTGAATGCAAAATTGTGATGGCATCATCTTCGCGTGATTGTTCATCGCCAAAACAACGATCGTTAATTAATATATCATCAGCGGGTGTACAACAAAACAAACAAATGATGCGATCAACAGCTCCAATGGCTACGTCGACTGATTCTAATTCATCAGGCAGCCTGAATTTGTCAATATCAGGCAGTCCAACTACACTGCTAATTCAGAGCAGTGGCAATTCTTCGTTGCCACCAATTGGTTCGGGTCCAAGTCGACAGCGATCTCTACGCGATCGTCTCAAAGAGGGCATCACTGGAAGTTTTACATGGCAGTAAGTTTTAGTTGATTTTATTAATTTTTTTTTTCGAGATCAATTTTTTTTGATAAAGTACGAATTGGTTTATATTTTTTTTCGTGTAAGAAGACAAACAGACTTTTAGGTTTTCTATTGCGTTTATAACATTTCGAATTTTAATGTGGAATGTGCAAACAAATTATGATGGCCCGTTAACGATGTTAAGTTCTGACTTACAAAATATTCAAATTGGTTACCTGTTTCTAATTTTTGGCTAAAAATAAATATTATTGAGAAATGCTAAATACTGAATCATTACATAAGATGATAATTTTACGTCCATAAAAGGTCGAAAGGCTAGCTCGAGGTTTTTTAAAATATTCAGATAAATCAAACTCTAGTTTATAATACGCATATATGGACCATAGTGCTGTAATTTTTCCTGTGTCCTAACCACTTAAATGGCCAAAATGGCAAACACTGAACCGATCTTTCAAAAAAATCCATAGGTTTCTGATATCGATTTGACACCTTGATGAATAAGCGAACATTTTTTACCTCTTTTATCCTGAGCCACTTGATCGATTTTGCTCATCTTTGAACTTAATCTCTAACTTGTGATTATTTTTAAGAAAAAAAATCATCAAAATCATTTGAGATATGATTCAAATCATTTGACCAAGTTAATTGGGAGACAAACGTACGTTTAGACATTTTTTTACAGGTTACGCTCCTCGAAACGCACCAGCTAATTTGTCAAAATTCGAAATTTTCCAAACATAGTAGAACATTTCTTTACTGATGGGAAATCAAAAAGCTAAGTTTAGACGTTCAAGGGACCCTTTTCGTCCATCGGGTAGGTAAAATTTCAATGCAATCAATCAAAATATTCAAAAAGAATCAGGGGATTGGCTTGATGCTTTTCCCTCACCTAATATTGGAACGCTCCTTGACCCGGAATCTTTAAGAAATGGCGTTGCACTCTGATCAGGAGCCTTTAGATATAGCCCGAGATATCAATCTGAAAAGAGTCGGTGGAATCACCTTTACACCATGGAGCTTCAACTTGCTTGGAACGTCACTTGCGTGGACCAATTCGGTAACCTTATGCAGCAATCACCTTTTCCCATTGAAGAACAATGGTAAAAGTTGGTTAGTGCATAAAGGCGTTGAATTATGTTAATCACAGATTGGTAAGGTGTCTTTGTTTTGCTTCGTACAAAGCCGTCGGGTCGGCAAAAAAGGAAACGCTGCTTGCTCGATCTACTATTTTATTTCATTCTTATACTGTTCCGGTGGCTGGTCAAAAAAATCTATAGAATTTGGCGTTGAACTTGGCAAAAGAATGTACAGGTGCATTGAAGAACTACCTTTTCATTTTTCAATTTAAAGATGAAATGCCGAGTGTATATTAGGCACAATACCTCATGAGGTTCAAATGGAAGAGGTATATTATCTGAGATAGTTTTTTAACTGCTGAAAAAATACAAAAAATTATCATAAAAAAGTCTACTAGATAGTTAATATTATATGTGTTACCAAAAAAGGTTTCAGCGAATCCGTAACTTTCTGTGAGCATACCACATATTACGTACTCAAGAAAATTCGATTTTTAGACCCCCCCTTCTGTACACATCCGTACGATTTGACCGAACCTATGAATCAAGTTCAAAGATAAAAAAATCTTTCAATAAAATAGTATTTTTTGCAAACGCTGAAGTCAAGGAAACCCATGTGGACAGAGCCCTTCTTCAGAAACGCATAACATGACGTTTTAGATGCAAAGGAGAAATGGAGAGAATCCTGGGAATCAGAATACCTGCGCAACCATCACCTAGTGAGCGACCCGACGGAGAAAGTAGAAGGTATGAATGGTGCGCGAAAAATATGGTGTCAGCTAAATATAATCAGAACTGGTCATGGTCGCTGTGCGTATATGCTCCACAAATGGAACTCAAACAACACACCAAACTGTGACTGTTCCAATGTAGCACAGACTATCAATCACATTGTAAACGATTGTCCATCGAGGAAATTTGCTGGTGGGCTAACCGAGTTACATGAGGTCACACCAAACGCTGTGCAATGGCTACAACTAATGGACATAAATCTATAAGGAGAATCTGTGACAACAATACTGAATTGGTTTTTGTGCAATTTCATTTATGTTTTATGTTTCCTATTTGATCTAATTGACGTAAAGTAACTAACTTCTTTGAAATTCAATCTTACGTGATGATGTTATATTGTAAACGATGTTCACTTCACGCCATACGAAATAATAATAATAATTCGTAAAATGAGCAGACTTGATAGCAGAACATGAAGTTTGTTTCGGCCAAAAAAATATGCAACAACTGTACTCTCACTCATTACATTGAATTCTTTCTTTATCATTTTTCCACCATTTATAACTATTTACTGCCGCTCGGTTAAATAATCTATTCAAACATAAACATGCATTTGTTCAATGCATTAAATCAATAATTACATACACTTAAGTCTTATGTTATCACAATTAAATTACCATAAACGCTCGTGACATTTGAATACAATTTTTGTTTTTTTATGTATAGTCAATATTATTTATTACAATTTCCTGTAACTTTTAAAGATTTAAGTTTGACATTTCTGAATTAAAAAATTCAATAAGCGAAAAAGGTAAGTTCACTATACCCCACCTCTTAGGCGGGTCAGATCCCTTGACTGTTTAGTTCGTTGAGTAAAGTTTGAGACCCTCACCGAATAAAGTGTAACTTGGCTGAATTGCCATCACCCTTGTTAAAATTTATTCAGCTCTGGTCGCAAATTTTACTCTTGTTAAGGAATTTTCTATTTCCTTCCCTAGTTATGAAATCTACTATTTAATGCTGCGGAGTTGAAATTATGTGAAATAGTGGAAAATCCAAGCGAAATCGAAAGACCAAAATATGAAGCAAATCACAATATGTCGCAAATTTTACATATATTTTCAGCACAATTTATTTATATTCTATAGAAATGATAGATCATATAGATTCGACATTTTTTAAGATTAATTGAAAAATCGATTGCATTAAATATGGAAATCAACTATTTCAATGAAACAAATTACCTGCAAAACGTTGCTTTTTGCAACAGATTTTTTATAGAGTACACATTTATATCAATTGCTTTCAAATGATTGAAAAAAATTGCAAACATACAAAAGTAATAACACGTTGAGGTAAGCTGGTTAAAGATTTTTCAACTTTGGTTCGTGTATGTCACATTTTATTGTATCGATTATTGTCAAGTTTAATGAACAAGGTCAGTAGAAAACTGTTGCACACAATTGTGCACAGCAATAATAAAAGAATTTTTGTCCTTCCCACGTGCTATGCAAACATTTGAAACATTATATTTAATACAATTAAAAATGAAAAAAAATATTTCTTGACATTCGTAAAAAACGAGCACGTTAACCTATTTACAAAGTAGCCTGAATGACGAAAAAGCACCTGTTAAAATAAAATCTACCAATTTCTCACTGCAATACGAGAGAAGGATATTATATTACAAAAGAGTTCACTTTGTCGAGGCTACACATGTGCGTCAATTATTCCCCGCCGGCCATGCCGAAACCCAGGCCGCCGCAAATTGAAAATTAGCACCTGTTACTATTCGGAAAATATCGTAAAAACTACGAATTTTCTGAGAATCTCATTATTCAATGAATAGAAATCCTTCGAAAGTTTGAAAAAGTTTTGAAGTTAATTGTTTTAAAATTTATGTAATTTCAATTCAAAGTTCTTCACCAAATCTACCCAACACATTTTATAGCCCAAGTTGCTTTTGCCGTTTCCTATTCCCGTATTGAAATCTTCAGCAAAATCAAAAATTACTTCCTTTTTTCTACCTACGTCCCCTAATTGTTCGTGGAAAGTGTCCAAGTCAGCAGCATTTCTGCCCTCGCAAAGTCGACCATCTTTTTCGATTAACTTTCAGGAAAAAAAATTTTGAAAATCGGTTCAGATTTACCCGATTAAATAAGCGTGAAAAATCGACCAACAGTAAATCGAATAAATTGGTTTTTCAATTTGGTCAAAATTTCACATTTGGTTGATTTTTATTAGTCGATGTTTCACATTTGTTTTTGGTCCTTTCTTCAAATTTGGTCTTTTTGAGAAAGAAAAACCAAATGTGAAATATCAACCAAAAAAATTAATCTAATAGATATAATAGATAATAGATAATATTTAGACAAAAATAAAATAAATAAAACAAATAAGAAATATTCGCCAAATTATTTTTTCAACTGACAATTTATGACTTTTTTAATATTTATTTTAGATGCTAAAATAATTTGTTTCATTTTGGGGTCTTCCAAACATGGTACTCTGCAACCAAACCCCGCTGGGGGATACTCCTCCCTTCGATCCCCCTCTTGTGGGGGATGCCGCCCATCGACTCCGCTTTTTTATTTTTTCATTTGTTTCATGGCCTGCGGCGCCACTTTGACAATGTTTATTTTGAATGTTAAAATAAATTTGTTTAAATTTCATCACCAGCAAAATCGACAGTATTGTTCTATGTTTTCAGTGTAATATCAATTTTTTAGGGAATAAAACCAAATGTGAAATTTCGACCAAAAACATAGACCAAACATGTGCCGCATTTTTAGTGCTCTGGCTGATTCTAAAAGCATAAAATCAAAAAAGTTCCATAAATTGTGAGGCATGTTCAGAGCTTTCAAACATACAAAAAATTATTAAAATCGGAAAAGAGTTATGTACAAAAGACCCAAAACCACTTAAACGGCCGACAGTGCCCAGATTCAATCCAATAAAGGATTTTTCGATTATCTTTCATGGCAAAAAAAGGTTTTTGAAAATCGGTTGAGTTTGAGTTGTCGTGTTGACGGACGGACAAACATTTTTTATTGCTGATTCGTCATCTAAGGACCATGGTCCATGCTCCCGGGTTACAAACGTCGTGGTGAACGCATAAGCCCCGTTTTCGAAGAACTTCGTATTTTCGTACGAGTCTAAAAACCACTCGAACAAAAATCTCTTATGCCACAGATTATATTATGGTTTTGCACAATTTTATATTTTTGAATTTATGTATTATAATGGAAGAGAATCATAAGATTGTGCAACATTTCGTTTAAACTCTTTACATCAAAAAAAGAAGTTTTACATGAACAAAATAAAAGCGAATACGTGAAAAAAGAGATAAAAGAAAAATAAGAAAGGTGCATAACCTTATGATTCTCTTACTGTATAACCAATTTCGGTGGAACGTTTTTGCTCACGCCTGCTCTCAGCGCTTAGGAAAAAGTAGACCGGCGGCGGCGGTAACAAGTAGCGGTATTTACCTATTTATTTTTCCTTGAATTGAAGGCGGCCGGTAAGAAAAATATCACTCCAGGTTCACAAAGGTTAAATGCTTTCAAAATATGGAAGCAACAATTCAATTCAATAAAAAATAAATTAAAGGAAATTTGAATTTGGCAAATTCGAAGTGTTATTGTCGCAAACAGGAATACTCACTCAAAAATGTATTATAATGCCAGACCAGCGTAATAATTTTTCAACACTTACAGTTTTCACACGAAAAAATTTAAATTTACACAAAACAAACTTCACGAAAAGAAGTTAAATTTTTGCAGCGTAAAAATTGAAAGGTGCTGGTTGGACCTACGGACTGCGTACACTTAAATTTTGATGAGGTTTTTGTATCAGTCGTTTTGGAACTTTGCATTTGTTATAACTAAAATTCGAGTGAAAAGTATTCTGTTCCTAATATTCGAAAAATATGTATATATTTTTCTCCAAAAAAAATTTTACTGCGAAAAAAATATCAATACGACAAAAATTTTCTCAAAAAAATTGCTTTAAAAATATGTTCTTAAAAAAAAATCTCAAAAAAAAGTTTTATTTTCCAAAAAAATTTTTTTTTCAAAATGAGGGGCAGGGTTTGCTTATATATAGTTCCTTCTTCTAAAGGATTTTTGGGGTGTGGGGACTGCGTCACGCCCTCCGCTACTGCGCCGAACACGATTTCTTTTCTTATAAACAATTATGTATCAAGGCTAACGCTATAAAGTCATTGATAAAAAAGACTTTTTTTTAATAATTATGACAGTTTATTGAAAATTAGTTTTCTTTTGCAAACCGCAAAAGCAGATTTTTGATCTTGTGCTTAAAGTGACACAAAACAAGCAATTTAAATGGAGAATATCAACCTTATCATCGCACGATTATAAATGTCCATTTAAAGGTTTACAGAGGATAATTTTATGTAATTAAATTTTCGTGCTTTTTTATCCCTCAAGGGTATTCTTTGTTAATTGAATTTGGCTTTAATAAACGTTTCGCAACAACTTTAGTTGGGCGGATGAAACAAAGAAATGTAATTTATTGCATACGTCGAAAGTATGTTAGTCCTATGTAAACGAAGTTAACGGTCTTTAAATTTTAGTAAACGGGCGTCAAATTTGAGCAAACGTTCTTTATAATTATTTCAAGTAAAATCATATCACCGTGATTGTATTCGGCTATTGCAATAAAATAGCGTAATGCTAAATTGAAGTATAGAAGAGAATTGTAATAACACTTGTGTAGGTACATTTCTCCTAATACTTCAATGTATCATAAAACTTGTACTACAAATTCCAGCATATGGTGGCATCATATCAGATTGAATACACTGTTTTTTCATTGCTCAGAAAACAATGTACGAAATCGACCTCTTTGTAACAAGATTTTCGCTTTACTTATTATTTTCTCTTATGGACCCCCAAAAGTTAGGCCGGTTTCCCAAAAACTGCGGGCCCGGGAAATTTATCCTCTTCGCCTTCGAAAATCTGAAGGGATGCAGAGAAAATCCCAGCTGCGGACCTGAAACTATATAACTTGAACATGCTGGAAATTTCGCTTAAGTCTATAGTAGGTTTAGTGTTGTATTAGCGTTGCATTAGCGTTGGTAATAGCGAAGCAAATTTATATTTTGTGATTGTTGTTCAAATTCTTGAAGTAGTTACAATAAAATGAGTGAGCCCCAATGTGCAACGCGCTTCGAAGGAGCAGTACACTTTCTAGGTTGTCTACGTAAAAAAATTATAAATATTAAATTGCTCAAGAAATTAGTGGCGGTAACTTGACACTACGTACATAATATAATCCGCCACGTTTTGCTGATTTGCTTTACCTTTAGTTTATTTATTAATTCCAATGACTTGAGAAATTTTTTTGGTACAGATCTACAATAATTCCCATTAATTCTACTACAGCGCTGTTGTTTTCACTAAATGAGTTATTTATCACTATATTTTCAAGCCAATTGAGGCAGTTGTTGTCTCATTTAATTCTTTCATGTCCCTTGTGAAATGATGAACACAACTATCACTTGTGATGTGGTTCATTGTTTGGGGTTGGCCACACTGACATAATGGACCTGTGCATAAGAAACACGCAACACCCTTGTCCTGTTCGGAAGCTTTCTTGGTAGATCGTAGCCCTTCCCCTATTTTTGTTGGGTCAACTATCACTTATTTGTGACAGATGCGTCCTGCCACCACTCCATTCATCTTGTTTTAAAGTCGGGCAAATCATTTCTTTCGCGATATAAGGGCCAGAAACGGTGCCTAGTGTTTGTAGACTTGGTTACTACGCGTCCTGCTTAGAGGCCAGATCATTTTTATTTACTACTTCCATTTTTCTTACACGTCTTTGACCACTTTATCGCCCTTACATCTTTGAGAGTTTTGGACCTATATTGTCCAAATTCAATCCTAAAGTCACCTTTTCAGATAATCGGTCATTTACTCAAGTCATCTTGATGACGACGGACACACAATTTTTGTACAGATTTTTCTTATTTAGATCCCAAAACGGACGATCCAACAACTCCCGGGTCTAAATTCGACTGGGTACAAACATCGTACATACAAACTTCGTTATGGTCTCGAAAGCATTTTGGGAAATAAAGTTACCAGCAGTTGAAACAAATGGTCTTAAAATTGAAATAAGTCATGAAGTGTCACAACAAATTTTTTGCTAAATCTGTTGCATATCTCTGATGGAGTTGCGGGAATTGGAAGAAACATTTCAAATCTGAAAGTTGATGTCCACTTACTAACTTACTTAACCGGCACTAAGCGAAAACTATCTGGATTTTGGTTGCTTTGCACTTCATTTGCCTTCCGGTTTGGTTTCGAAGAGCTTCCTCGGAACACGGTTGTCATCCATACGCTGTACATGACGAATCCATCGTAGTCTGTTTGTTTTTGTTGTTTTAACTACGTCCGACCCTCGATAAAGCTGCATAAGCAAATGGCTAAATCGTCTGCGCCATCTGTTCTGATTTTCGTCCATACGTAACTATTGGTCTTATCACAGATTTGAATTTGAACAGTGTGCATTTTGAGTTTCGGTTTAATGATTCGGACTTTAAAATTTTTTTCAGGCTGCCAAGAGTTATCCGTCTTTCGATTTCGTCCATGATGTCGTTGTCAGATCCAAGATATATGAACTCGTCTATCAAGAGAGTTTTCTCAAAAAGCGCTAAGTCCAGTCAAATGGCAGAGATTTCGTTTTTGACGAATATATGAGAGATACAAAAAAATGATAATTAGCTTTTTTGTAGGCAATGAGATTTCACTCAAAAATCGTCTTTAGGTATTTTTCTGTATCTCTCATAGTTTCCGAGATATTTCAGAAATTGAAAGAGGTAAAAATAGTGTAAACTCGTTTTGAAAAAACATGATTCTATGTCATGTCCACAGCAAACGAAATACGTTCGAATTCTACCTTTTCCATCGCTGGAGAGGTCGGTATCGAACACATGAATACACAAGTTTTTCGGTTGAGAATGTCTGGCGTCATCGTTGATGGAAGTCTTCTTCTGCACCTCCTTTCATATTTGAGTGATGTCACGAATTTTTTCGTGTTTCTGTTTTGTGCGTTTCGGGAGTCGAACCACGAAACTACCCAGTTTATGAAGCTTGGATGAACTTAGGGACTATCCTCATTGCTGTCAATCGCACAAAATTCCTAGACGTCCAGAGGGTCGAAACCGGGTTTTCTGCGTTGAAAACAAGCACGTCCACTACTATGCCGTCCGTTCCATACCGGGTTTTTCATATGAAGGTGAACAGGACCATCCTTTTATCTCTTTCATACGTACCATCGAAGAATGAGAGGATCATAGTAGGCTGTACACGGTATAGTTTAGCAGTAGTTTAGAAAGAATAAAACAAATGTTGACAAAATTCCTAGACGTCCAGAGGGTCAAAACCGGGTTTTCTGCGTTGAAAACAAGCACGTCCACTACTATGCCGTCCGTTCCATACCGGGTTTTTCATATGAAGGTGAACAGGACCATCCTTTTATCTCTTTCATACGTACCATCGAAGAATGAGAGGATCATAGTAGGCTGTACACGGTATAGTTTAGCAGTAGTTTAGAAAGAATAAAACAAATGTTGACAAAATTCCTAGACGTCCAGAGGGTCAAAACCGGGTTTTCTGCGTTGAAAACAAGCACGTCCACTACTATGCCGTCCGTTCCATACCGGGTTTTTCATATGAAGGTGAACAGGACCATCCTTTTATCTCTTTCATACGTACCATCGAAGAATGAGAGGATCATAGTAGGCTGTACCCGGTATAGTTTAGCAGTAGTTTAGAAAGAATAAAACAAATGTTGACAATTCCCGCAACTCCCTAAGGGGTACACAACAGAATGTATTAAAAAATTAATGATAATGAATTAATTAATAATATTCAGCAACTGGCTGTAATATTTAACTAAACGAAAAATTTTTTTTTTATTTTAAATTTATTACAACTGGGTATTTTTGTTTCATATAGGTGTATAATTTACAAAAGAAGTGAATTTTAAAATATCGCTTGTTCGTTTGCTTTTCCATTGCTTACCTTTTGTTGTAATACCAAGTCATTGATTCATTACACACCATTTACGACTGCAATCATAATCAAGAAATCGATTTATTGAACAAAAAAATTATAAGCTCATACAGACCCGTACGAACCGGTAATTAAGTTAATTGTCTTATCGTAAGCTTTAAACTGGTATTGGAAGGTAATGGGGAAAAACAATGAAAAATCCTGTCACAATGTTAAACTTCGTCCATTTGACATTTTCTTTTTCTTTGCCTGCGCTTTGAGTTCAATTTGACAATTTAAAGTATTTGACCAATACAAATGTCTATTTGTCCTAACACTGCTTTCATTTGACCTAATATTTCCTAACGGTCACATATTTGACCCATATTTTACGATCATTTCATCAAATAGCAATTAATAGACCTTGTCCCTCTATTTGATTTTGTTGCCCCTCGCTACTCTTTGCTCTAAGGTTATATTTAAACAAAGTTTACTAATTTGACGCAGGCTTCAGGAACTGGAACTGTAGAGAAGAATTTTATTGCAAGAAACGCTGTTCTTGTTAATAGTCTATTATAGTGTCCGCTGTGCCTGTTAATAGTCTATTGGACACTATAATAGACTTTTAACAGGGACAGCGTTTCTTGCAATTAAGTTTTTCTCTACAGTTCCAGTTCCTGAAGCCTATTTTTAAATGAGAAGATCATTTTTATCATTCATTAAGTTTTTTTAATTCAAAAAATGGTTTCATTCTTCGAACTTGGGTCTCATAGGAGGAACAATATATGCATGATCATCACGTTTACCGGCAGACAAATAATTTTTTGTTAATTTGTTATCTTTTATAAACAATGTTTTAAAAACGCACTAAACTTACGTATTTCCAACGATTATATACATGATTTCATAATTTAGAGATATATATCAGTGTAGTGCATGATAATTTTATCTCATGACCCGACAACGACGAATTTAATTGTCTGACAAACTTGCAATTATACTGACTTCTTTGGAAACTGGTGTATGGTGTTATCAAGATGACATGAGAATGAACGACATTATACATCGGAAGAGGTCATAAACAATATTTCTTTTTTTTTCTTACCTTTCCGAACAAAAGATCTGATATAAATGTAAGGAAGTCCTTCGAGTCTTTTATGTAATAATAAATTTCGCTTTTGTCCGTTGCCACAACCTTTAAAAGTTATATTTCGTTTATGTTCTCCATTATTTATGTGAATTGGTTTGTGAAGACGAATCAATAATTAAATAACAAAACGTACGAAGGTTTTCGTGTGTCTGAAGTGGACCCATTCGAAACAATAAATTTCATGTCTAGGGTTCAATGTTACGATTTAAGCTACTACTGGAAATTGCTTGAATATGCTGTACAATGAAAGTTGTTATTGCTTGAAGTGTACTGCCGTACTTCTCACTCAACAGATGTGACATGAAAACTATTACACAGAGAAATTGTTACTTCACTAGAAAGTCGAGAAAATTCATTTTTTGTCAAATAAAGATGCTGTTCGCCTGCATGGCCGAATACTATTTCTTAGGCTTTATTCGCCAGCGCGTTAGTCGTACGAAAAAAATTTAGAAATTAATTAAACAAATAAATGTCTTTATTTCATTATTTCAAATTAAACGTTTTGACGATGGTTCTTCGACACATTTGTAATGGTATTAATCCAAACAAGTATAGCGTTGAACTTGATACCCTTAAAAACGAAATCACATTTTGAACATATCCAAGGCTGACGATCTGAGTAACAACTCGATAGCGTAGTGGTTAACACGTCTGCTTGCCACTACGATATTGAGTTGTCAGTGCGTTGGTTCGAAACTCAACCGCAGACGGATTTGTACCGATTGTTAGATTTGTAAACAAAACAAAACTGATTGAATCGTTCTAGTCAAGTGAAGTTGAGTGTAGTGCTCCTAGTTACATCTCATAGATGGCACTGGGTTTGTCGCACAGCTTACCACTGGCACAGTAAAACTTTTCGGTAATGAAAGGATCTCAAAAGTAGAACCACAAACAGCGAAAACTAGTAAATATTGATCTAGCCTCTAACCCTTCATGGGTTGTAAGGCAGATTATTATTATTATTATTAAGACTGACGATCTATCATAACTTGCTAGCGATGCTAGTAGAACAAGTGAATATTGTGTGCATGTCTCCCACTATCAACGCTTTCCTGGATAAACTATTCTGATTTAGATTTTTAAAGGGTTTTTGATTTTAGGTAAAGATGTGAGTGATATATGTGTCAGAAATCGAAAAAATTCTCACCGGTTCTTTTTCCTTACTTTTCCCACTATCGAATTTCATAATATTTCTCGATTTAGAGACTTCTGGTTTTCCCACATTTACACGTTCTCATTCAGATTAGACCCGTTGGACAAATGAATAGTACGCTACATCTTCTAACCTACTAGCCACAGCTAATGCTTATTCTATACAAGCCCCGTAAATGATGTGTACCCTGACACATCCAAGATACTTTTTTCTAGTGCATTTGCATGAGTAACCATTAATCTGTTTGTTGGACCACATGCTCAACGTGAATTCCGAATCACGCCTATTTGGTGTTTATTAGATCTAATTAAGATAGGCTTAGATATTTGTACATGTCATGTGTATGCATGCCGTTATTCTGCATATACGGTTCGTTATGGGCACCAAAGACCACAGCTACCTCACTAGGATTGAACCCATATATTCTTGGTGGAAAGTTGCTACGTTACCACTGAGCTAACCCGTTCCTAACTCGATATTTCTCGATACATGTAACTTAAATTCCTTCTCATGTGAAAACCTTTTTCGCTCAGGTCAGGGCCTATTTTTGGAAGTTTAAATTTAGTATTTTAAATCCAAAAAGTATATTTGGAAATTTTTGAAAATTTTTGGAAATTCAAATTTAAAAAAATAGGCGCTGACCTGAGCGAAAACTAAAAAAGGTTTTTACTTCAGAAGGAATTGAAGTTACATGTATCGAGTTAGGAACGGGTTAGCTCAGTGGTAACGTACTAGCTTTGCACCAAGAATATTTATGTGTTATGTGAAGTAAAGAGAGCTAATCGTTCGAAAAAGTATTTTGTCTTATTTCTAAATACAAGAACGAATTTCGCCCTATTGATCTGTAAAGCTTATTATGTAGAAACTAAAATACAAAAATATACAACGCGAATTTTCCTAGGTTACAATGTAAAGATTTCTGCGATAGAACAAATATCTCACAAAAATTTAAAAAGACAATCCAAAAAATTCTAAAAAATAATCCAAAAATTCCTAAAACAGGAAAATTCTTTGAAAAATCTTGTTTTATTGCAAGACTACCTACAAAACAATGTCCAGCGTTAAAAAATACATTAATTGTTGATGTCAAACTTTGTTTTGTTGATTTGTTGCTTCTATGAATAAAATAACATATGCATCTGCTGGCAAATTTATTCATCCACTCGGGGGATTATATCCCTCACCTTCGGCTCGGGATGCAAACTTCCCCCTCGAAGATAAAAAAATTTCCTCGCAGGTGCGTAATCTATTATTACCGTTTTATTTTCAGTTTTAATTGCATTTTGGAATCTAAATTTAAGTGGAATTATGTGAGAAATTACATTCTTGAAATTAAATCTGAAAGACAAATATTTGAAATTCATAGACCTTATATGTTACGACCCATCTGAAGTTTATTTAATTTATTAAATTCTTGAAAAGTATTCACCGTTAGAAGTGATGCATGTTTAATTCACCCGCAGGTTCTATATGGAAGCATTTGTATCAACATTTCGACGAACAGTAGATACACAAAATAAACTATTATTAACTAGTTTAATGCACACAAAGAGGCACAAGAATTGAACAAATAAACTGCAATTTGCTGATCAATTCGAAATTCGAGCCAAGGTCAAATCATTTCCTAGATGTTAAGGTTTTTCACTTCGTGCTTGTCGTATTTATTATCGGGGAGAAACGTTGCGTTGCATAGTGCATGTGCATGTACTGTACATACCTGTTAACTTTGACTTTGTCAAGCAAAGTACTTTTTTGTGATTTACTTTCGTATATTTAAATATCTTAACTTTATAGAAACACAAGGAGCTAACCTTGACATGAAGATAAAAGATTGTACGTGAAAAACCTTATTGTGGTTTAAACTTTTATATTAACCACAAATGAGTTTCAATTGAAAACTTTATTAATTCACCAATAACAGTTACTATGACTCGACTATTGTGTAGTACTTTACTTTCCTTAGTTGATTTTTTATATTTTCCACTTATTCGTCAATTTATTTTTATGCGACATGGTTTGACATGCTTGCTGTCGAATCGGAAATTACTTGGAAAGAAATGACTTTTTCTCGTTTTTGTTGTTAATTTCAAACCATTGAGCTGTTGTTTAATTTTATTTTACAAATAACGTTGAATTTAACGTTGATTACTTCATCCATTTTTCCTTTTGTCAACTAATATATCTGAAAAAGATACCGTTGTTATCTTTAGTAAATTTAAACTGAAATAATTTGGAAAAAAGCTGATTTATTTCGAAAGCCTGTTTTTAGATCAGAAATTCTAATGAAGTAACCGATAGTCAGAAGTACCGCAGGACCCCATTGAAAAAAAAACAAAACAATACAAAATACAAACCAAAAATTCGCTGACCTTTTAATTAGACCTAATGATCGACTATGACCTTCTGAAGATTTGATAGTTGAACACATCACGTGAATGCTCGTTTGTTTCTTCTGGTCCGCACGTACACTTGGGAGTTGCCAAAAGCCAAAACCTTATTCATTTGGCCATTTAGCCCGCAGTATCAGGTACTCACTCACTCACTGCCCATTCCGACTTGAGCTCCAGAAAGACTACCTCCTTCTTACCTACTCCAGTAATCCAAATGCCTCGGTATCACTCAACCTCTCAGCGCTTTAAACACAGATTGATCAAAGAATCAGCAAATACGACTCAGGACCGTCCCCTCAAGAGTCATTGAATCCGCCCTAGCTGCCTCGCTCGCCTTCTCATTTCCTTTTATATCAAACCGTCCGAATACTCAGATCAAGTTCAAGTAGACAGATGGACCGACTAACAATAATAGACTATGCACCTCTTGCTAAAATTGTTATTTTGACGTGTGGGACATTGTAACCCTAGCCGAAGGCGTGGGTCATAATGCCACACGTCAAAATAACAATTTTGGCAAGAGGTGTATATGCTATTTTATCTATCGAGAACAGATATATCGAGATAAGTAAATTTGCCCTAGAGGGATAAGTTCGAGATTATCGTTCGAGATAGATAAAGACTCAAAATGATAGAAGACCTTATTAGATTATATTGATACGTACTTAAGTTTACGAACGTGGAGCTAACTCTACGTATGGCCACGTCTTTGTTACGTGCAATGCGAGTGTTCTGTTCGAACTCACCGGAAATCGAAATACTTCAATATGGTCTAGATACTTCATATGGCTGTAAATACTTAACTCTGCTTGTTCCTTTTGGATGTTACTTTTCTGTATTGCATCACTAACCAGAGCCTATTTTTCATATAAAGTAAAAGAAACTTAAGGAAACATTTAACAAATGCGAACAAAGAAAAATGTGATGGAAATTGAAGAAATCTAATGAAATTTAAATAAAATAATGAAAATTGTAGAAAATTCATAAGACTGATGCTATTCGTACGCGCGTACGAATAGCCAGTCCTTGTAGGAGTAGACTAATCGCACGCGCGTGCGAATAGCCACTCCTTGTATGAGTAGACTAATCGCATGTGCGTGCGAATAGCCACTCCTTGTAGGAGTAGACTATTCGCACGCGGAAAATAATACATCAGTATTCCAATTTACTCCCAATTCATAAAGGGTATTGATTTTTATAAAATCAAAATCTATCTGATCAATTTTCTTTGTTTTCGTTTCCTTTGCTTCTTGACCTACTCCGTGAAACCTTTCTTGTTGATGGAAATAAACTTTACAGACAACGTTAATTCCTTCCTATATTTATTAAGTGTATTATGATTTAAAGCATTAAAAAAGTTAATTCATTCATTCATTCATTTTATTTCATTTTAAGTCAGCTTAAGACAAGCGGACTACTCATTTCACAATTAGATCATAGAATACATTAGGTTTCTCTAGGGCTAGGATTGAAACAAAAAAAAAACATAAAGTAAAAAATACAAAATGAAAAATGAACAAGGGTATTTCCAAAAATAGATAGGTCGTCAATAATATCACAGATTGAGATTAAAGGAGAAAGAAAGAATAATTCTAAAAATAAAAATCACAAAATATCACAATTGTAAAAATTGGCTTAAGGCCGAGTCAGGAATTTGAAGAAGCACATTTCGGAAATCGTTGTGTGGCAACGTGGGATCAATAATATCCGATATGGCGTTGAACATGCGACAGGCATCGTTGAATGGTGAATGGTAAGAACGTTGTGTTCTGCATGCTCTGAAACATGCTAATGAAACATAAAGAAACTGATGAAACAAAAATAAGCCCTGCTCTTGACAGATAAATACGGACTTTAATGTATCATTTATCGTCCAAAATAATTGCGTTTAATGCATATATGCATTCATGCAAAAAAATTTAAAACATTGAAACGTCATTTTATTCCAACATGCGACATGAAACGAAGAATATGAACGCTACTGTTGTCAACTATCACAAGCTTCCCACGTTTAATGAGTATGCAGTCAAAACAAACTTTTAAAAAACACATAATGCAAGTGGTTTTGGAGCTATTTAAGTTTTATGCATGCAAGAATTAAATTGTTCAATTTTATTACCCAACAAAACTGATTGAATGAGTAAAAAAAATAATTTGTTATTGCTTTATGGCTGTTAAACAAGAAGAAAAAATTTATAAAAACATTCAGTATATAATGTGCAACTGAGAACATAAATTTAAATGAAAAATTGCGACTTAATTAAAGAAAAGTCGACCCCCCAGAATTCGCGAAACATTACAGACATAAATAAAAATTAAATTATCGGATCGGTCAATTCGACGACCTTTTTTGACTAATATCGATATTCACCCTTCTGGATGAGGTAAATTCGGAAAAATTAAACATCTACTTTCAATAATTTAGAATTTTTCGTTTTTTGTCGATCCTTTGATATTCAAACATGTTGCACATCACTTTACAGGATACGTTTACAGTAGATAAATCCCATTGAAATTTAGAATGAATAAAAAGGATTCAAAGTTTTAAGTTTTTAAAACAAATACACTGGCATCAGCGGTCAGATTTTTCGCAATTTAAGGGGTTCGAATAAATACTGTAGGGTACTATTATAAGCGATCACCGAAAAATAATTTTTGATCACCAGAAAATACACTTATGATCATCAACACAAAAAACCTAAATTAGTGGCAGCTTTAACTTTTCTAACGATATATTACCCGATTTTAAAAAGGAATTATCAAATCATAAAAAAGGTATTTTTCGGTGATCAGTGATGAGAAACATAAGCCAATACTTTATGGGCGAAAAATATTTACCAAAGTGTAAGAAGTTTCTTTTTTTTAATTCAATCTTTTTTTTACTTAGATATCAGAAACTCACAATTTAATAAAAGTTTCGTAAAATGTAATGTTGTTATTTATCCCACGTTTATACGAGGTAACACTGATTGTTAAATTAGAGTAGGATTTTTTTTTAAATTATCAGTGGTTTTGTTAATTAGTTTCTTATTTCATTTTCCACGAAATTGTTTTTGTTTAAACCAAAGGTTACCTTTGTTGTTATAATAAATCGCTGCATATTACAATGAAACATGAAGTTTTCGTTTAAAAAATAAAGAAAATGAAACAAAAGAGTAAAATTTTCGCAAGTTTTTATTGTAACCGTCGTCGGTCGTATTAACTCTTTCCCTTTTTTCGAATTGTTTTCATTTAGGGGTTTTTCTTTATTTTTACCCCCGTACGAAGTATGCTTTTGCTATACCGTTTGTTACAGACTGAAGATGATAATGATGATAATGGGATGATAGCAGTTTCTCAAAGTTGTTACACGAAGATGATTTTTAACGCATCGGTTGAAATGTGTCCTATACAAGTCGAACGCGAGTTAGAACAAATTACAAAGATTGCGATAAAGTTTAATTTTGTTAATAACGAAGAGAGATGGTATGTATGTATGTTTATTTATAGTAACTCACAGAAGGCTATCGCCTTATCCCATTTAACATAACTTTGCATTGTTACGGCGGGCGCGGCATATGCAATTGCATATATGAGTTGCTACACGTTTCGGTATTTTTGCACTATTAGTAAAAATGCTACTGGGTATATTTAAGTAATTGAAAATATGATAAAATTGTAGATATTGTTTTGAAATTAAAGAATGTTTGTTGATTGCAATTTGAACTTTTAAAAAATGTACATCGAAGAATTTTTGTTTATGACAAAACAAAACTGTCACAAAACAACTCGTGTAACGAATTCAATCCTTCTTACACTTCTTACTGCTATTATACAGTTTACCGTACTGGTTTCAAGTACTTGACATAATTTTGACATGTTGATAAATGTGTGGAATAAAAACATTCCACTCTATTCTAGATCTTAATGCGACTTACATGAATCAAGTTGTTCAAATGCAATGGAAATCGGAATGGGAAATGAAACAAAAATATAATTCCTCGAATCACGGCGTAGTTGATAATATACAAAAAAAAACAGTTGAATGTGACGCATATCCCTAAATCCTCATCAATCTATGGACGCTTACACAAAAAGTACACTTCGAACAAATAAAATGTATGGAAAAATTTGAAAAAGAAATACAAAAAGCATCTTATGTAATAGAGAATAATCAAAAAATTTCACTCGCTGTGTAAGAAAACAAAAAAATATTTACATACAAAAAGGGAATCATTACATTGTGCAACGTTTCGTTTAACTCTTTCATACTACGTGACACATGTTTATGATTCTTGTTGAATTATTTCTGAATGAGGTCAGATCAGATGTAATCTAATTTCGATTGCATCCAAGACTAATTATACAAAGAACCGGCGATACCTAAAGCGTATAAAGAACGTATGCAGGGGACCCGTACGCATTTGAATAGATGTGGCAAACAGAATAGATGCCCGATATTAGAACCGAACTACAGCACTTAGGAGAGGCATCTGATCCATACTTCCATGAACAAAAAAGTTCGTCTCTTTCTTCTCTGCAAAACTGCACAAAAAACCTCACCATAAACGAAATATTCACAAAAAACCACCAAATATCGTGTAGGGTTGCGTAGCGTGAGTTGGGCCCACACTGAGGAATCTACCGCCCGAATCAATCAACAGATTTTCACTAATTTAATTTTCGTGGTTTTCTGATGTCCACATCTTTCATTCAAAACCTTGTAGAGCCTATTCCGTTCTAAGTTCGCGGAGATATAAGTCAAAAAGTTCCACCAACCTTCAAAAAACCACCACTATTTCGACCGTAACTTCGAAAATTCTTGGACCGATTTTGCCCAAATTCATGCCTGTAACCAACTTTCTGATTATCTTTCAAGAAATAAAAAGTTTTTGAAAATCGGCTAAGATTTGCCCGATTTATGTACAAAAACACATTAGGCTCTAGCAGAGATTTAGTTTTAGGGCCCTAGCTGAGTCCAAAAGCCCAAAAACAATTTCTCCCATAAAATATCAGGCATGCCCAAGCATTTCAAACAAAACCAAATTTATGAAAAGCGGAAAAGATTTGCTCGAGTTATGCACAAAAGAACAAAAGCCACTTAAACGGCCCCAGGTCATTGGCCCTTGGACCGATAATGCCCAGATTCAATCTCATAAAAGATTTTTCAATTACCTTTCAGGGAAAAATTTTTTGAAAATCGGTTGAGTTTTACTAAGGTTATCGCGGTGACGGACGGACGGACATTTTTTTTAATTGTTGATTCGTCATCTAAGGACCATGATCGAAGCTCCCCCGTTCTTCATACGGGTCTAAACAATTTCGTATGGTGGTGTTGCAGTAGCCAAGTCGGAGAAAGCTCTGGTGCCAAGATAAAAATTGATGCGTTGTGAATCGTTTGTCAATGCCGTCATAGTGATATGCTTAAATTTTTGGCACCAGGCTGCATACTCTGTGCCTGCGAATCATGATAAAATACGCAGCCTGGTGTCAAATTGAAAATTATTTTTCCATGGAGTACTTGCGATTGGCTTTAACATTGCCTTACATCATTTTTTGATCCAAGGCTTTCTAGCTGAAAATGCAGTCTTCCACTTTTTGAAGGCTGCGTACTTCGGATTCAAGATCCAGTAGTTTCATGAGGAAGGATCATTCTAGTGCATGAAAGAACTATAATTGCTGAATGTATGGAGATACTCAGTAAAACTGGAACAAAGTGCGCCATCAACATGTGGAACTTCACCTTATAATTGTGAAATCGCAAGATGCGAAAGGTTTCGCTCAGCCTGGTGATCAAACTACATTTGGGATAGATTTGAAGTTCTATGGATGTTGTATTGCTGTTTAAAAGCCAATTATGATTAATGTTTGTTGCTTGGCCAATCGAAACAATTAGACCCTTTTTTCTCATTAGTACTTTATTTTCTGTCGATTTTTCGGCACATTACTCCCATCATCAGGGCTGAAATATAAGCAACAGTTCAATTTTGCTTCAAAATATACAAAAATGTTTTCATAATTAAGAAAAAAGCTTCAACGCAGAAAATAAAGAGCTAAAAAAAGAGATAAAAACGTCTTATTGTTTCGATTGACCAAGCAACACAACATTAATCATAATTTGGGGTAGATGTTTAAAGATGCAAATCAAAACTTTTTTAAGCTTTTGGTATTTTGAAGACGCATTTCACTTGCGTCACGGATCGTGAGGCGATGATTAATTCTTAATGAATGAGTGTAACACAATGGCAGACACGATTTTTTCACATGATTAAAAAAAATTTTCACTTGCATTCCGAATTCCAATAGGTTGATGTTTTAGGCGCATACGAATTGAACGGGACTTATGTGTTTGCCGAGACGTTTGCAACCATTCGATTTTCGAATTAGCGGGTGAGGTGTTCACATTTTGTCTCAAATTGGGTAAATCTAACAAAAAATTGTCCGTTCGTGTCTGTCCGAATGAATCTCTAACAGATTTTATTTTTTTTTCTTTAGAGGGCCAATGCCCGTTATGATTGGTACATAGCTCGAGTAAGCCTCATCCGATTTTTCAAAATCTTTTTTCATTAAATAGATTACAAAATTTATGAGTGGCTCCATTCTTTTTCTAAATTCTAATCGATTTTCTTGATTCTTCTTATATTTGAAATAATGAAAGACATTAGTTTAAGTGCGTTGATTTACTCTTGCACATAGGCCACTAATGGGCCTATTCTGCCGTAATTTGCATGAAAAACTTAGTGACTAAGTTTCTTCTGCAAATTACGGCAGTATTCGAAAACATATATGAAAGCACTCGTACGTGTCAGAATAGATGCGGCAAACAGAGTTGATGTTACGAAAAGACTCGGAACGTATTTAAGTAAATATTGGTCTAACTTTTAAATGTATGAAATTACGTCCACATTAAATTGTATTGGAAATTGCCGAAAGGGCAATATTGAAAAAACCGTCCGAAGAAACGGCGGAAAGGCCTTCCGAAAGTACAAAATTGACCTCCAAACAGACAAAAATGTTCATCTTAGTTTTTTCTACAATATAGCAAAAAACCATTTCTTTGTCTAGGGACCTCGAACAAATACTTACATAGACTTACTTTCCCTCCATTTTCTCTACAACATAGTGAAAAACTTTTTTTTTTGTCTAGGGCAGACCTAGGAGCCATAAGGAAATGCCTCGGACACATGGTTCCATGGACAAAATTGTTTCCCTCAATTTGCTCTGCAACATAGCAAAAAAATTTTTTTTGGTTAAGGCCGACCTTAGGACAGTTAGGCCCACTTCAGCCTAAGCCCAGCCACCGGGTCCAAATTTGTTTTTGAATATAATTCGGTACTCGATTACCTCTCAAATAGCGAAAGAATCAAGAAAATCAGTTAGGCGTTGGGCCCTAGTAGAAACTTGGTTTTAGTGTCCTAGCTAAGTCCAAGGACTTAAATGCCCAGATCTTTCAAACAAAAAAAAATTATGAAAATCGGAAACTATTTGCTCGAGTTATGTGCGAAAGACCAAAAACCACTTAAACGACCCTAGCTCGGCGGCCCTTCAGATTCAATCCCATAATTTGATTCCCTTTCCGGGAAAAAAAAGTTTTTAAAAATCGGTTAAGTTTTACTCAAGTTATCGCGGTGACGGACGGACAGACGAACGGAAGGACGGACATTTTTTTTATTGGTGATTCGTCATCTAAGGACCATGATCGATGCTCATGCCCTACTCCCGGGTCGAAATTGGGGTGGTTACAAACGTCGTGGTAAACGCATAAGACCCCTTCGTACCCCTTTTTAAGGGTCTAAAAAATGGAATTCGACTTTATAGGGATTCGTACACGATCGGAACAGGTCAAGTCGGACCTGTTTTATTTCACATTGACCTGAACTTGTAGTCAACCTGAACCTGATTTTTAGAATTTCAGGGTCATCTGGATTGAACCTGAATCTGAAATTAATACTGAAATGAACCTGATCTATATTTTCCGAGCCTGAAGAAATAAATTTCAGGATCAGGCTTTTTCAGTTCAGTTCAGGTTCAGTTCGATCGATTTTCTAGATATAAGAAATCAGACTATTCTTGCATAGTTATTTTGGATAAAATTTGAATTTGTTTTATTTTATGACACGAAAAGCTTTAAAAAAACGCTCAGCTTATTTTGACATGTTTCACATTAAAAATATTGTGAAAATAGTTTGCTGTGAACACGGGTTCCATAATGCATATCTAATATTATTTTATTCTATCGATATGATGCATTTCTATATTGCATAAAATGTAGGTCAGTGTTAAACATAATTTATTTCGTCATAAAAAAGCATTGCTATTGTTTGAACGTTTTTTAGATTTTGCTGTAAATATTTTATTGGTGATCGGTGTGTTTTATGTTCTATTGTTTTTAAACTCTTACAAAGTAAAAAAGGATCTAATAGGTTCACTACTAAGCTTGTACCGTGGGTAAAAAACTAAGTTTCTAACGAAGCTAAGGAACTTTTCCTTTAACGAAATGTCACAAAAACTAGGTGACAACGAAGCTAGGGAACATTTTCTTTTACGAAATGTCACAAGATCTAGTTTTGCGACAAACCCAGTGCCATCTATGAGATGTACTAGGAGCGAAACTAGTAGGAGTAGAATACCGGCACCTCCCAACAGTGCCTTTCGCGGGTAAGCCGTACGAATGCGCAACACTCAACTTCACATGGCTTGAACCGATTCAATCAACTTTGTTTTGTTTACAAATCTAACAATCGGAACAAGTCCGTCTGCGGTTAAGTTTCGAACCAACGCACTGGCCAATCTCATAGTAGAAAGCAGACGTGTCGCTATCGAGTCGCCTAAAACAAAACTATGCCTCTTTAGACCCGTAAAAAGAACGAAGTTCTTCGAAAAAGGGTCTTATGCGTTTACCACGACGTTTATAACCACCCCAATTTCGACCAGGGAGTAGGAGGGAGCATCGATCATGGTCCTTAGATGATGAGTCAGCAATAAAATAAAATGTCCGTCCGTCCGTCACCGCGATAACTTGAGTAAAACTCAACCGATTTTCAAAAACTTTATTTCCCTGAAAGGTAATCGAAAAATCTTTTATGGGAGTGAATCTGGGCACTGTCGGCACAAGGGCCGCCGAGCTAGGGCCGTTTAAGTGGTTTTTGGTCTTTTGTACATAACTCGAGTAAATCTTTTCCGATTTTCATAATTTTTTTTTGTTTTATGGAATTTATGGAAGAAACTTTTTTGGATTTGAGTCCTTGGACTTGGCGAGGGCGCTAAGAACGAGTCTATGCAGGGGCTATAAGTGTTTTTTGTACATACTTCGAGTAAATCTCATTCCGATTTTCAATCTTTTTCTTGATCGAAAGGTCTAGGAAGAAATTTTTTTTGATTAGAAACCCTTGGACTCAGTCTGGACCCTAAAACTGTGTTTCTACTAGAACCGAGCGTGTTTGCTTACATAAGTTGGATAAATCCTATCTGATTTTGTTGATTCTTTTTCTATTTGAGAGGTAACCGTGTGCCGAATTATATTCATAAACAATTTTGGGCCTGTGCTTGGGGCTCAAGTGGGCCTATGGTTAGGCCGGCCCTAACAAAAAAAAATAGTTTTGTCAAATTGCAGACTGAGGGAAACATTTTTGTCTATGGAAGTATGTGTCAGAAGCATTTCCTTATGGCCCTAGGTCGGTCCTAAAGTCGGCCCTTAACAAAAAAAATTGTTTTTTGCTATGTTGTAGAGAAAATTGAGGCGAAATTTTTTGTCTATTTGGAGATCAAAGCACAAATCGGGAGGGTTCTTTTACACCGTTTCTTCGGACGGGTTTTTCAAAATTGCACTATCAGCAATTTCCAATACAATTTAATTTGGACATAATTTCATACACTGAAGAGTTAAGGCAATATTTACTTAAATACGTCCGAGTCTTTTCGTAACATCAACTCTACTTGCCACATCTATTCTGATACGTACGAGTCCCTTGCATAGGTTTTTTTTTACAAAATGTCACAACGAAACTAGAGAACTTGCGCATTAAGGAAATATCACAAAGACCCAGCATTAAAAAGTCATTTGTATGTAATGTACATCACCTTTTTGCCTTTACTAAGATTATAGTACGGCAAATCACATGACAAGAACTAAGTGACAACGAGTAGAACGCAGATAAAATATGAGGAGGTCTGGAAGTCTTAAACAATAGATAAAAAGATAGCAATCAAAACCGGGCTCCCGAACCATTGGGAACAAGGTTTTTATCTCTTCTGGGTTTCTTGAAAAAGAAAAAAATGATTCGCTTAACAATGTTTCCTTATTTCCTTATTAATTTATTACAAATATCGAGCGCCATTGAATCACGAGCCCTCCTCTCTCTTTCCTGGGAAGTGGGATTATCACTACTATTTCTATCACTGGTGCTGCAATAACTCGCCTTATTAACAGTGTTGTAATATCTATACATAATAAAAAAATTTGTTCAAGAAATGTATATTATTGTTTAGCACTCTCAATCAATGTTTACCTCAAGTTTTGTTCCTGCAGTAAACAATTGAGTTTTTACTTTACAAAAGACAAGATATCATGTCATGAATGGCATTTATAAATTGGCATTGCCGTCAGATATGCTTTGAGATATTTCGTTGACAATTTAAGTGATTCAAAAAGTAAACACAAATGATTGCAATTTCTCAATTAAACACAACGGCGAGCAAGAAAAAAAAAATTATTTCAGATATCCCCGTAGCATTCAATTTAAAAAAAGATTGAGTAATGATTGTGATTTCATTAAGTTTTTGCTTTTTTAGCGCTTTAATTTGTCCTATCGATATATGACATTGCCAATAAATTGTCAGGTCAGCATTTTCATTTCAGCAATGCTCTTTCTTTCTGATAAAAAATGATTAATTAACTGGTCGATGCGATGAAGAAAAAAATACTCCTGAATGTGTAGTACACGGATGTATGGATTAATTAATTAATTAGGGGAAAAATTAGGAAAACCAGAATCAGAAAACATTTTCAGGAAACGTAAATCAGGAAACATGAATTAGGAACCATAAAATAGGAAAAGAATATTAGGGACGCACATAAATTAGGAAACCATAAAATATTATACAAATGTTCAAAAAAAGGAAAATAGTAAAAATCGGAGAAGCTTGACGACTGTAAAATGTGATTGTAATTCAGTGGCTTACTTATATTTAATATTGTGAGGCCCCGCTCCCACACCCTCATGCCTGCGGTGGGCTTAGTTGCGCCCCGCTGGCGGCCGTACGTACATGGGGCTCTGCTTCAAACTCCGCTGGAGGCTCTGCTTCAATCTCCGCTGGAGGCTCCGCCCCTTAGATGCCGCAAGGGAGTAGTTCCTCCTTTAGCCTCTTTTTTCTCTTTTTTTCCACGGTTTGCGGCGCAGCATTGTAGATAAAAATAAGATTAGTGTAAAGAAACGGTCGCTTCTGTGAAAATTACAACTTCGTTCCAATTTCGTCAGGATTTTTGAAAATCTTTCGGACTTTGACGCTTCCTATATTTTCTGTATGTAATCACCTATACATGTCATTTCTTTTTGTCGCATGCATCTAATAATTGTTCGTATTTCCGAATTGACGTATTTCCACATTTTTATATTCATAATCATGCTCGAAGCGGTAGCGGAGAGCGTGACGCAGTCCCCACACCCCAAAAAAAAACGTCCACAAACCCAAAAACCTCCATACAAAAACTTTTGGGACAAGACACAATGTATAGGCGAAGTTTTGAGTTTTTTCCCCTCGCCCCCCTCCCCCTCAAAATTATTTTTTAAAAAAAACTACGTCGCAGCAGCTATCCAACAAGCCCTCACTCATCAAAATCGGTTGAAAATTAGCTGAGATATCGAGGTTTGAAAATGGTACTTTCCCATACATCTTACCAGAATTCCATTGTTCTCATTATTACGTAAACTTTTTTTCTGATCTGTCGGTTTCTATATATCTATCTATGTTCTATATATCTATCTATGTTCTATCTATCTATCTATCTATGTTCTATCTATCTATCTATCTATGTTCTATAAATAACTAGACAGCCGATTTTGATGAAATTTTCAGGGAACTTCAGAATCGGTCCAAAATGAAAAATTTCATATGGCGCTTTTCCGGGAAAACTCTGGAAAAGCCGTGGCATGTGGAAAAGCGGTCAATTTTGAGGGTTTTTCAGGTAATGCTCGGAGTTTTCGAATTTTAGCTCCGGAGTGACAATACCTAGAGAGTTGGTGTCTTCTAGAAAGTTTTAGAGTATGGTCGGAAGAATTTTTTGGGATATTAAGAAAATGTATGTGAGCTATCAGAGCGACGCCATCTTGAATTTTCCCAAGCGAAAAATTGTGAATTTTTTGGTTTTTGAATTTTAGCTCCGGAATGACAATACTTAGAGAGTTGCTTTCTTCGGGAAAGTTATAGAGATTGGTGAGAAGAATTTTTTGGGATACTAAGAAAATGGCTGCCAGCTGTCAAAGGGGCGCCATCTTGGATTTTCGTAAGAGAAAAATTGTGTTTTTATGGTTTTCGAATTTTAGCTCCGGAGTTACAATACCTAGAGAGTTGGTTTGTTCCGAGCGATTATAGAGTTTGATCAGGAGGGATTTTCAGAAATCTTCCAAAGTGACGCCATCTTGGATTTTTGTAAGGTATAAATTATGCCTTCTTAACCTTCTTAACCTTCTTCTAGAAAGTTATAGAGTTTCATCAGGATAATTTTTTGGTTTCATTAGAAAATGGCTGCCAGCTGTCATAGCGGCGCCATCTTGGATTTTCGTTTATGCTTTTTCGGTTTTCGAATTTTATCTCCGGAATGACGCTACTTAGAGAGATAATTTCTTCGGGAAAGTTATAGAGTTTCATCA
>CM055405.1:62458821-62476315 GCA_029228625.1 Pseudolycoriella hygida
TCGCTAATTTCGCCATCTATTCTCACCGCGGCCCTGCTTTCTGAGTAACTACTCTTAATGGCACGCAGTAAACCCCCATTGATACCGTACTCGCTAAGAATCCCGAATAGCTTCTGCCTTGGTACCCGGTCGAATGCCTTCTCCAAGTCGATGAAGCATAAGTATAAGTCCCTGTTCTTTTCATAAAGCTTTTCGATAGTCTGTCTGAGGCAGAAAATATGATCCTGACATCCCCTCAGAGGCCTGAAACCACCCTGAATCTCATCCAGTACTCCTTCCACTATGTTCCTAACCCGGTCAACAAGTACACCCGTGTACACCTTACCTACCACGCTCAAGAGCGATATCCCCCTGTAGTTACTGCAAACCTTACGGTTGCCCTTCTTATAAATTGGAGCAATAACACCGAAGCTCCAGTCAGCAGGTACTGTTGAAGACCTCATGGCCAAATTGAAAATCCTACAAAGCCATTGGATCCCACCTGATCCGCTATACTTAATAAATTCCGTCCTAATTTCATCCACCCCTGCGGATTTTCCTTCCCTTAATCTGCCGACCTTTCGGGACACCTCATCCAGTGTAATTTCCTCCTCCACCTCCGAGCTAGGACCTGCCTCCCTCCCATTTTCTTCTACCTGATTGACAGATGTAAATAAATCCTTAAAGTAATGCCGCCAAGTCTTCAAGACTTCACCCCTATCTGTAATTAACTCGCCGTCTTTATCTAAAATACTACTACATCCCTCTTTCACGCCACCGCGCCTAATGTCCTTAATCATCGACCAAAATTTCTTACCCCTGCCTTGACCTGCCCTTTCCAAATCCTCCCCAAACTTTTTCCCCTCCCGGTCCTTCGCTTCCCTGACTAGATCCTTAACCAGTTGCCTACAAGCCTTATAAGCCTCCCACTTCGCCACCGTCCTGTCCTGTAACCAAACCAAGTATAGTTTCCTTTTCTCCAATACAGCCCCCCTGATATCGGCGTTCCACCAACCCGTCTTTTTGTTTCGACCCCCGCTAGCGACACTGCCCAGACATTCCTCAGCCAGATCCAAGACAAATTTCTTAAAATTCGCCCACTCAGCCTCAATGTCCCCGCAGTCAGCTGGAAGCCCCTCAAATCCTTCGGCGAATCTTGCCATAAAACGAGACCTAACTGCCTCTTCCCTAAATTTGCCCACACGAAATTTGCGACTTACCACCTTCTTCCTTTTAGTCTGACAGAGTTTACCAACCGACAGATGGGTACCCAAAAAGTAGTGGTCAGAACCGAAAGTGAAACCCCTGAAAACACGTGTGTCCCTGACTACCTGTCTCCTGTCCTGCTCTATAACCATGTAATCAATAATGGATTTGTGGCCCAAACCCTCATTGACTTACGTATACCGATGGATCCACTTGTGCCTATAGAAAGAGTTGGTTTTTGCTAACCCATTGAAATCACAAAAATCTAACAACCGTTTACCATTTGAATTCAGAGTTCCTTCCCCAAACCTACCCACTACACTCCCATAACCTGAGTTGTTTTTAAAGTTTCCTATTCTTGCATTAAAATCCCCCAGCAAAATCAAGGATTCATTTCCCTTCTTGCTAACCACGTCCCCCAATTGTTCGTAAAAGGTGTCCAAGTCAGTAGCATCACTGCCATTGGAAGGGCTATATACGCTAACCAAGCGATAAATTCCCCCCGCTAACTTTACAGAGATCCACATCAGCCTTTCATTTACGAAACGAACATTTAGGACAAATTTGATCAATTCCTTCCTGATTGCGATTCCAACCCCCCAATTTGCCCTACCAGACTGAACCCCGGACAAAAACACCTTATAGGCGCCCACGTATTCTTCAGTCTGTCCTTTCCTCCTAACGTCACTCAGCGCCAATATGTCTATACCGTAGTTCTTAGCCAGATCCACCAATTCCTCCCTGCGATCCCGAAAACCCCCATTAACGTTTAGACTTCCAATAAACAAACCATCAACCATTTTGCATTGCCTGATCGTCAACGATGGGGTACCTGTCATGTCCCGCGTTGGTCGTACCCCGTGACCAACACTCGTCCGAGGCTGTGTGAAATTGTTTTTACCGAGAATGAATACAGTGGGACGGCCTGGTAAGCCGAACCGCACCGGAAGTACAAGTTTTAATGGGCACCAAGAACGGCTGTTCGGAATGCAATGTGTTAGTTTGTTTATATTTTTACCAAACCGAATTGCTATGCATATAGCGAAATCATCAACCGAAATTATGATCATAAACATTTTACCCGAAGCATTATGCCGAGAACGACAAATAAAGTAAACCGTATTGTTTAGATTGTTTAGCAAAACGATGATTCGAAAAATATCACAACATTGAGGTTATGTTATTTTGACGCCATTCGGAAATTAAAATGGAAATGTAATTGAAATTCAAAGACGCCAAAATTCAAATTAGAACGCGCATATCGCACAGAAAACAATCCAAAGCTATAAAATGAGCAATGGAGAAAGTGAAGAAAAATAACTGTCACGTTGCATCCGAACCGCGTTGCTTTGGAAACACGAAAAGGAAAAATAAACAATAAAAACCGCGTAAAGATTTGAGTGATCCGGCACTTAGCACACAAACAACTAGTAAAATTAAATTATTCAAACGAAAACCCGGTTTTAAACGGAAAAACAGTAAAAATAATCAAAACTTACACGGAGCAAAATCAAACACGTCCGACGCGGCGGCCATTTTGACTTGTACTGCAAGAGGTTACAACATATAAATAATTTAGAAATTACACTTGAAAAAAAGCAAATCCATACATAGGACCCGCTTGATTCCCTATAAAGCCTAAACCAACGCCACAAGATCGAGGAACGAAATGTAACTTTATGAAATTACTGATAACGTCATATTACATTACACTGGAAGTTGCCTAAAACGCTGCGATCTGTGAAACAATCTAATCGAAATATAAATATTTAATTTTAAATTTAGATGAATTGTTTTTGAAAGCAAATTGGATCTGAAAATAAAATTTGTTGAAAGAGCATCGCCCGGAGAGCGAAGATGTGACGTGGTTCGATTCCCGTCTCCGACACCAACAAATTTTATTTTTAGATCGAATTTTCTTTCAAAAACATTTCATCTAAATTCAAAATTGTCTACAAGAAATTGTCGTTAATTCGGCAGCAATACAACGATAACATCAAAATAAATATTTAAAATATAATATAATAAATAATAAATAATAAAAAATAATATAATAAAATTGCCACCGCAAGCGCTGACTCAATCTGAGTGCTAGGGAAATCGCTCGTGCAGTTTTAACATAGAAATATGCCAATTTTTCGGTGTTTATAGGTTCGGTTCTTTAATACATTCAATAAGTCAATCAACATTAGGAAAACAGAAATTCCAAGCATCAAACTTCCGGTACGAACGGGTATTAGCGTATATTTCTAATAAATTATCTCTGATTGGGGACTTGATGCACTTCCATTACAAAATTCAATTGTGCTTGACACATCACTTGATTTACCATCTGATTTTTGAAACTTCAATCAGCCGGTATACCACATCACAACAAAGACCCTTTTTAAAAGAAAAACGTGACACAAATTTTCGTCCCTTCTTCCAAAACAACTGATATCAATTTGGGTGACGCTTACAGCGGAACGCAAAAAATTCTTTTGAAATATTTTCACTTTTGATTAAAAAAATGCGTCACAAATGCCGGACCCCCCCAATTTTATAGGTTTTCTGTTCTTTCAGATTTGACACGAAAAAAATTTAAGTTTTGCGTTTCCCCCTAAGTCCGTTCCATCCCACCGGCGGCCATATTGTTGGTCACCCTGACACACCAGACACCCAACCCGTCAACTTTTCCTTTGACACCAAACATCTATCTCCATCCTAAGACAGTCCAAAAATTTTGCTCATATTTGACCCATACTTTGAAACACACATACAAAACATTCTTTTATATGGGCTTTATATGGCGCTTTCTAACAGCCCTGGCGCCCAAAGGAGGCCGGTACGCCCCCTTTTTTAAAATCTCATATGGCGTAGAATTTTATTAATTTTTTAATTAATTTTTTGTACGTATAAGGACTTGCGTCACGGGCGTATTGCTACCACGCGCCCATGATATTATCATGTGTTTGTAACTATTTATGAATCAATGTTGTAAACCGAGGGGACTCCTCACTGCAAGACTTTCTGACACCACTTTCATAAACACCCAACGTAGATCAATTTTACATATACATTTTGGTTCAAAAGTGTCCACTACATTTTTGTTGTAAGATTAATGGCGCTATCTGTCCTATCAATACAGGCTATTCTGATGTTAGCATTAATATCGAATGGATTAAAAGTGCATAATAATAAAGTTCTGTTTTCTATATGAATTAGAATAGGTATGACGCTGGAGACTGTTGTCAGTTGTACTGGTATCGTAAATATTAAGGTTAATGAAACCAGAGAACTTCGCCGTCAATTGAATTTTAGGCAATTTTAGCACTTTCGAGATTATCTAATATTGGCGGTTATCGACTGTCTCAATACTTAAAAAATGAATCGCGAATTAAGTATCTGATTTACTGTTTATGAAAAAAAAAACATTGAACTTACAATCGCGCGTTCATGTGAAAATTGACACTTTTTAATAAATCACACGACACAATAGCGCGCATTTGTCATGTGATATTTTTCATTTAATCGACTTGCTGAATTAAATTGTTATTATTGCTGAATTAAATTTACGAGAAATTTATTGTTCGAAATCAATCTGGCTTTAGTTTCATGCTCTTTTAAGTACGAAAGTCACAATTTATGAATCCAGTTGTCGCTATGTTGAACATAAAAAAGACATGTTCTGTGGAAATAAACGTGTCGCATTCATTTAAAAACGTTGAATTTTTAATTTTCTACCTTATTGGCTTGTGCGTATATCCATTTGAACAGCAAAGAAAATTAAGATTTTATCTGCGTAAGTGCTTAAAAACCTATGAACTATAGTCAGCTGTTAGGACGATAGGTTAGCATTTTTCGGTTACAGTCTATGATAAGCCTGGTATTTATGAAATTCCGGTGTTGAGTGTCACCAGACTCAGAAATAATGTTTTATTCTAGGAACTATCATTGGATCCATTCGTCTCCACTTTTTTTTCCTAACGACTCAACCGATCACCCGAAGCTTTTCTTCGCTGAAAGGTACATATATCCCAACTTTTTCGCAAATATCTCGGCAATGCTCGGCAAGTAGAGCGCGGAAAGAATTTGATCTCAGAATACTGGAAAAAAATTTATGCAAAGCGGGTCCGTGTTCTGCGTCTATATTTGCTTAACTATGAAATATGGAGATTTACTGTCAAAGGGAAAGTTGTAGAGAATAAAATTTCATGGAACACGTGTTTCAGGGCTTTATCGGAAGAAGGTCCACTCCTGGGATATCTCTCTAAAACCATGAAAGTTAGAAAGTTGCTTCCAAAGGCAATGTTGTAGAGAATAAAATTTTCGAGACCTAATCCCGTTAATTTAGAATTTTTTAGAATTGTCTCTGCAACTATGGCAGTTAGAACGTTGCTTCCGAAGGCAAAATTGTAGATAATAAAATTTTAGTGAACACGTCTTTCAGGATTTAAGGGAAAAAATACTAAATCCCGGGATAAAGCAACTTCTAGAATTTTGAGGGATGACACATATCTATGAAACTCGAGGCAGTTAGAAATTCGCTTCTAAAGGCAAGGTTGTGAAAATTACATTTTAGAGAAAATGGTTTCTGGATTTCTTGGAGAAACTACGTTGGTCTTCTTTGTGATATGTTGCTGGGGAGAACACTTCGGCCATCAAAGTCATTGGTTTAAGACGTACTTCGGAAGGGGCCTTTACCTTGGGTAATTTCTACGGATCTTTGAATTCTCATAGTTATAAAAGAGCACAAAACATTGGATTGTTTGCTCATCTCTATATTTGGATAGGTTCGAGTCTTTTTCCAGTGAACCGGTATGACGTCACCCATATTCGATGAATTCTGTGTACAAATATCTGAGTCTTACTTAAGACGAAGATATAATTAGCACCAGAAGAAATACTGATGGTAAAATGCAAGCTACCGTTAGGTGTGGTTCGGAATTCACATAAAGCATGGGATCCAAAAAACGTCTGCCGGTAAAACACATTGATGGGGCGAACCGGCATTCATATCATTAATTTTGGAAGCGGACTTATGGACTGCGTCACTCTTTACCTTTTAAGAAGTTTTTGTGTGCGATTAGTAACGATCTATTTTCAGATGGGGTAGGCAAAAAAGTTTTGCCACACATCTCATCCACAACCTGCAATGTAACCTGCTAATACACAACAAACCATCATAAACATTCACCGAAATAACGACATAGACCAATCATGAAAGACGCCCAACGAGGATGACTTACGTACTTAATTTTGTAATAATTGTAATTAGAACAAAAATGGTTCTCATAATAAATCAATCAATCGAAACTGTAGTGATTATTACATTAGGATTAGCTGCTTCCACTTGGCAAAGAAAGCAGCTTTCATGAAAAGAGACAAGTCTATCTTACATGGAAAATTATACAATTTCAAAAACCAATGAAATGAAACTTACATATGGACTTATTTCATCTAAACAAATAATTATATTCATTACACGCACACATACCTTGATGAAAGGAAATTAAAATAACAATCCTATTTTTCTTAACCGTGTCAATTTTTTGCGCTATATTGAATGAGTCTGCTTCTCCCTACACTGAACTGAAATTACAAACTCTTATGACTAGACATTTTCTTAAAATGAATTCCACTGTAAAATTTATTGTTTATCTATCTTCTTTCTTTATTACTTCAATGAGTTTTCTGCACAAAAAACTTGTTTTCTTAAACCGAAAAATCTTGGAACTCTTCGAAGTTTATTAAAAAATAGGAATTCACGTGGATGAAGGGGCAAAAGCCAAAGAGCAAAACTGTGCAAGGTTGGGGGTTAAAAACAAAAGAATGTGGACGTCATTTATGAATTATCTATCGGATATAAATCTATGTGAATAACACTGAAGTAATTGATTTGTGTTAATTTCACAAAAAAAGGTAAAGACAGATTTATTCAAACGTTTTAACGGCAGCACTTGATAGATTTTTCTTATGATTCAACATAGACAACACATATGCATAATAGGCATCATGTACCTTTCAATAATAACATTTTAAAGTCGACTTAGCAAGTGAACTATCAATATTACAATCATAAAAAATAGGTCAAAAAATTAAATTTATTTATATCATTCGGGCATATAATTAGCCATTTATATACCTGAAAGTAGGGTTATAATGACCATATTAAAGTCGAGTTTCATACAAACTGGGAGGTATATAATAGGCATATTATGGTCGACTCGACTATAATTTTCATTATAACCCGACTACAATTTTCGATTCGACTTTAATTTTCATTATAGTCCGACTATAATATCATGACGTCAAATCTCAAAGGAAATAAAAAGAGCCACGAGCCAAATGGCGAATTATATCCCCAAATGATATCATTTCGTATTAACCAAGGGATAAATAGCTTGATTATAGTCTCGGTACGTAAATATTCCTCGGGCATAGCCCCTCGGGCATAGACCCTCGGACATTCACCTCACCTCGACTATAATCGCGCCATTATATCCCTCGGTTAATAATATACTATTACAATCAAATTCAACCAGATAAAGTTTGAGAAAAATTAAAACAGAAAATAAAAAGTCAAAGTTACTAGGGTAAGTGCCCCGTGCAGGCTACGAGCCTTTTTTGTTCTTTTTTGAGAACAAAGGAAAAGACAATAGGGGTTCGTAACTAAAGTAATTTCTAAACAGGCTCGTAAGGGCCTGTCCACATATTACGTACGCAAGAAAACTCAATTTTTAGGCCCCCTCTTTCCCCCTGTACGCATCCGTAAGATTTTACCGATACGTACGTAGGCAAAGCCGCTAAAAGTTCAAATAAAAAATAATGATTAATTTTGAAGCGATTTTGCGATGAAATCCTACAGGAGAAAAAAAATTGATACCAAACTTAACCGTAATGAGCTACATTTGTTTGTTACATACAAAATACAATTGTTAGCAAATAAAGACAGGCTTATGTCTATTCCATCACAACGACATTTATGGATTGACTTGACAAGTGGTTTTTAGCTCGTACGAAGCAAGGGAAGCTTATAGAGTCACTATTTTGTCTGTCTAAGTGTTCGTCTCCAACTTTTCTCGGAAAGTACTGAACCAATCATCACAAACTTGTTTCCCTGAAAAATACTACCCTCCTATGATTCAAGTTCAAATATAAAAAAATCTTTCAAGAAAATAGTATTTTTTGCAATCTACTCTACGCTATCTTCATGATAACAGAAAATGCTCATGGAGGTATCAAATGAAAGCTATCTATATAAAGCTATACTATCTCGGTATCAAAAGAGAAATAGGAGTCACACGAATTGGAGGAAAAACAAGTCATTGGAATCAGTCTATAGCTTGAAAAGTGTGCCGAACAGGACAACTCCGCAAAATTTTGTATACGTTGTTTGCCTGAGTGAAAGTTGTAAAAACTATGTTATTTACTTAGGCAATACGAAATCCATTGATTTTCAGTAGCTGACGATTTAAGTTTCTGTCTGTGGAATCGATTTTCACACCGGTATTTCATGGGTAAGCACATCACTCTTGTCGGGCGGCGCAAGCAATTATTTTTTTATAACTGTGTACGGTGGAGTAGGAAGCTGTCAATGATTACCAGCAACGCAATGGTTTTTCGTTTCTGATTACAAGGCAACATACAACAACGATTTTTAGATATTGACTCCCCCCTAAATTCCGTACGCAACCATACGCTTTTGCAAGAATCACCCCCTCCCCCCCCCCCCTTGCGCGTACGTAATATGTGGACGGTCCCTAACCGGTGTTTTCACTTTATAGCACGATCGGTTCGGCTGTCTCAAAAAAATTTGTTTTTCGTTTTTTAGTATATAGTATGGCAATTATACTCCTTCGAAGACTAAAACTTTTCGTTCGCTCAAAAAGCTCAGCTGATTTAAAGCAAAATTTTCGATGTAACTCAACGGAATTTTTACTTTTTCGCTGTTGAAACCGTTCCCAAAACACATGCTCTCATAGCCATAACGCTTTTTTTCTGTGGACATTTTCAATGTCAAACACGCAAAACACTTTCGCTTTAAAGAACTCCCATAACTTTAATGCAATAAAAATCCCCTTATACTTGTCAGGGCTGAACCATTGGGATATGGTCATCATTATCGAATTCCCAATTACACATCAAAATTACTGTCTTTAATTTAATTTGCTGTAAAATTGCGTTATTTTAGCGGTAAGGTAATGAATAAGAAAATGTTAAAAACGAAAAACAAAACAAATTTGGAACCGCGTTATTCGTACACCGATTTTTTTTAATCGCAAAAATTAATTCATTCATCATTATTATGCGATCCGGTAACATGTAATCAAGTGATCGATTTTCTTTTACATTTAACATAATTTAAAGGTTTTTGTTTAGTTAACGTTTATATTGGGGTAGCCCCGCTGGTTTTTTCATTTGCGTTACAGTAATTTTAATAATTTTTTAATTAAAAATGCAAACGCTCAGCAATAATTTATTGCAGTTACATCTTATTTTTGTTTGGTTTCTTAATGTCTCGGGCATTCATAAAGGTCAAAGTCGTTCATTGATCGGATATTGTTAATCGTTTTGTTACAGTCAATTAAAAAAATATGACTTCCTTTAGCTGTTTGCACTTTGGTTAAAATAAGTGCGACTTCTTTTGAATAATCGCGCTCAAATGTAACATTAAACCATATCCGATGTGGCCAAATACCTTAACAGATCTCTGAAATGATTACGAAAAACTTTTGTAAACCTGAGAAAAGATCATTGACATTTCTTATCTGATCATTGGGTCAATTTCATTTCACATTGAATCAACTATAAGTTCTTTTCGTAAAGTTTTTAATATTTTACAAAAAAAAATTTAAACTTATGAGGAACCATGTTTGTTACACAATTTTGTTCATTGCTAAACGTTATCTCCATCGTACGTAAATTTTTTTCATAATTTAATAAATTATTTCATAAAAAAAACTGAACAATTTTACTCAAAAGAGTCGTTGGCAGTGATCGATGACTGTCATTTTTTTCTCGTTTATAAATCTCTGTTAAAATTTAAACAACAGTTTTTGGTTGCTAATTGAACACGAATGTTTTTTTCTTTTGAAGTAATTGTACACTTAATGCTTAATATCTGTCGTTAAACAGCATAATTTTATTCGTGCAAGGTCTGGGTATTTTTTCCGGTTTATGTAATGAATTAGAAAATATGTAAAGTAGAGGTAGTGGCAATATACCTGCTAAGTAGCAACGTACATGCTTGAAAACGGAAATTAATTGATAAAACGAAAATTCGCCTGATGAAATGCTCTGAATTTAGCGACACTGTTCTTGAAGGATTCTCGAAAATGGCATTGCTTACCGCTTAGAGTTTTAAGAAAGTGGGATTCAGTTCATAACTTCCAAATCGTCAAAATGAACATTTCGGGAAGATGTGCATTATCTTCTATTAAATGCCATGCCGTACGAAGCACAGAGAACTCCGCCGATATCGTAAGTAGAGCTGGTTCCTTCCAGAACATACACTTTAAGTACACCAGTAGATAAATTTTATCTGATCTTTGCTGTACAAAAGGAAGCCGAAGTTCCAAAATCTGCATTCCCGGGTTTTTCGAAAAGTAAAATTTTTGTACACGGATGACATTGTGCATTCCTAGGCCAATCAAGGAAAATAGGGAAGAGATTGTTATTTTTTTGAATTTTCAACCCCAAGCATCAAGAAAACATAATGAAAAGGCAAAACTCTTCCAGAAATTTCAAATTTCTATGACGATAGATGTCAAAATGTTTCTGAGAGAGTGATGATTCTAAGATTTTTCGCATTTATCAGGATACAGACCTTTCGAAGATCAAGCTGAAAATTAGAAATAAAGAAAGAAAGAAAGTGGTGGCAATGGGCGTTGTCCTTAATGGGCAAGACTTACTCCACGATCTGACACTTATCAGTAACTTTCTAAATAGGAACAATCTAGAAGAAAACCTAGACAAAATGAAGATTATGGATTTAAAAAGAAACGAAGACGCTAGGAGGACCGGTGGCTTCAGATTCGACGAAAAGATTATACGTGCGTGCAAGGAGCTAGCTTCAGTTAGTTAAGTTCTATGCAAACTGAAAAGAATCACCTCTAAGTCAGTGCTCATGTTCATTTACTACGCTCTAGAACACTCCCACCTGTTCTACGTTACAGAAGCTTGGAAAGCCGCTAGTAAGAAAAACATGAAGACACTTCAGATATTGCATTTATGAAACATAGCCATGAGGATTCTAGAGGAGTGTGGCGGTGAGTGCCGCGGCGATCGCCAGCCGATAAAGTGCAAAAAAGGGCGCCGCGCCGCCGAAAACAAGTTTGAAGTGCGCCGATTTAAGATACCGCCAAAAATTAAAAATTCATCGCAGCTGCCGACATGCGTCTATCGGCGCAAAGAATAGATCAAGTCTTGCCTCACGTCTGATCAGGCAAGACTACATAAGTTTCAACTGTTTCGTCGGGGACAAAACTATAAATTTGTATGGGGAAAAATCGTTTTTTGCGAATTAATCATTTTCTGCGGACCAAATGAATGGCGATGGAAATTCATTTAATGTGACTTTAAAAAAACTCACTAGGTTCGCTTTATACAAAACACAAAATGAATAATTCACAAAAAACGAATTTCGTCCAATTTAACGTTTTGTCACCGAGGCAACAGTTGAAACTCGGTGGCCCTCACCTGTTTTGTGGCCAATATGTGAAATAGGCGCTTGATACATATAAATGAAAATTGTAACAATGAATTGAAGTAACAACTCGAGACGATACGAGAAGCAAAAATTATTAAAATCAAAAATGCTCTGTCCACTTATTCAATAATATCAAAAATCCTTGATTTTCTTTGCAAGACATTTTTCGAAATTCGTATCTATAAAACGCAGAGTTATTAGGAACACCACACTGTATAATAATGTCGCGGATTTTCATACAAAAATTCACCTTTTTGAAAATTCTGATTGCTGTAAAGATGTGGTGAATTTTTTGACCCGTTTGGAATGGTCATATGAACTTACAATGACGATTGTAACAAGTCGTATTTCGACACAGGAGTTGGTGGGTTAGTCCGCCCATGGACACGATAACTCGAGCAAAAATCTTTCTTCCCCTAAAAGGTGATCAAAAACGTTAGTTCGCGTTCGAAGATTAGCAAAGTCGGTAGAAAACTTCCGAAGATACGGTGGAAAAAGTGGTTAAAAACGTGGTTTTCTGAGGAGGGTCGGTGAATCTTTCTCATTTATTTTTCACGGAACCTGCTTTGAGAGGTTTTAAATGAAAGATGTGCACGAATGAACTCAAAGGAAATTTGGTGTAAATTGGTTGAAATATTTTGGCTGTAGGGTCGATAGAGTAGACCTAGCTCGGGCTACTCGAAAATACACGATAGTTCGTGGTTTTTATGAACATTTCGCTAATTAAGATTTTCATTGGTGAAAAGAAAAGAAATGTTTTGAATAAAAGTTTGGTCGATTTATTTACCCAAATTAAAAGAAATATTTACAAATTTTTGTGCAAAAAAAAAGAAATTTTTCGACCGGAGCTCCCCAACAAACACTGCAAAGGGATACTCAAAGATTGTATAAAGCGAGTAACTGCAAATTTTTTCGTCAGGCTATACAGAGCAGATCTCACAATGCCCTACGGAAGGTAATAGTCGTGCCATATCCATATAAATTTCTCGAACTAAAAGAATGGCTTGTGAGTCAACAGTACCCAAATTAGGTCTACAGAACCCAGTTAATTTAATTATTGGACTCGTACGAAGTACAAAGGTCCTATACATTTACTACAAAATTTTATTGTAACATGGGGTAGATCGAGGTGGGAGGGGGAGATGCATCTATTATCGTCTAGAGATGACGAATCAGCAATATAAAAATGTCCGTCTCTCCGTCTCCGCTTTTTTTCCAAACGGCTCAACCGATCAGCCTAAACTGTTCTTTCCCTGAAAGGTAACATGCCTCCCTTGATTCAAATTCAAAGCAGTTCCGGAGATATGGTCGAAGAAGCGGACATGAAATTTTCAAAGGTCGATGAAACTTTTTCGCAAATATCTCAGCAAGTATAGCATGGAAATTCCTCATTTTGGTGTCAAATGAAAGCATTTGATGTCACAAAACTGGGAAAATATTTTGTGGAAATCAGGTGAGACGTCTTTGCACTGGGACCAATGGAATGGACGAAATCGAGATTCTTGGCCATATACGAAAACAGTTTTTCGTCTATATTTCCTTAACTATGCAAAATGGAGATTTACTGTCAAAGGCAAAGTTGTAGAGAATTAAATTTAAGTGAACACGTCTTTCAGGGTTTTGGGGAAATATGGCCCAATTCTGGTACATGGCCACTTCCATAATTGGGAAAGATGACCCGAATTTCCGGAACTATGAGAGTTAGAAAGTTGGTTCCAAAGGCGAAGTTGTAGAAAATTAAATTTAAGCGAACACGTGTTTCAGGGTTTTTTTTTCTTTGCTTCTCATAGACCGGAAGAGTGAGACAATCATTGAGAAAGTCATAAAGGAAAATTTTATTGGGCTAGATTTTTATAAAAGTGGCGCTTTAAACTTGATAGAATAATTTGAACGGATAGAATGAATTCCAAAGTTTTTTTTTTTTTTTTCAAACAACAATATATTTTCAACATTGAACAATTAAGACGTAGAATGTTTCGTCTAATGAAGCAATTGCCGGAATTGTTTCCATTATACACGACGCGTTGTAGCGCTGGATTGCGAGTGATATTCGCTGATGCAAATAATAATTCGCCGTTTTTGTTCCGATCAAATCATTGGGCTTCGAGCCGATGAAGTTAATGAAATCTTTCGCTTCCTTAGCCCATGGGCCGAGTGATTCCAGTGCGACGGGAACGAATAAATAATTTGAGGCTTCCAATGCGGCGTAATTTCTGTGTTTCTGTTTGCTACCTAGCTCAGCGGCCGCGCCAGCTCGAACCGAAGTTTTGCTGGTATAAGAATTGGCCAATGTGTCTAAAACTGTTGCATCCCAGATAAGAGCTTTGCCTTTTGCCCAAGGAATTAGTGTCAGGCCGTCAATTCCAAAGTCAACGTCATCGAGACGTAAATCGCAAAGATTTTTGTTAAATAAAAATGGAGGACAAGAATTCTAGAGTTAAAATACCAATCCATCAAAACCTTAGGCTCATGAAATGTAACATTACTAGTGTCGCAGTCATTCGTCTATTACGTTCTATTAAGGCATTAACGCCCGATAATAAAAATTATGATAGCAAACACAATTTTACGACCTCGTGGATTTGTTTGTGTTGTTTTTAAAAAGATATCGCACAATAGACGTTATATCTACATCCTTCATGAAAGACTAAGTCATCTATAAAAAAAATTTATCTGCTAATCTAATTTCGTATATGCGAAAGTGTAGCAGAACGAAAAGATTATGTTAGGCCGTCTGGTATCGAAAACGATGAATGAACTTCAATTTTCATTTTTCCGGATGTTAGTTTGAATTTAACAGTGCAGAGATCATAAACATTAATTGCCATTTTTTTTTTAAATTTCAATCCAAAGACGCGATACATATTTATAGCACAAATTATATCATAAAACGATGTTGTGGAACTTGTATCAAAACAAACGAGGTCAGTGTATAAAGATCGTCATCATTATTTGGCACATCACTTTGATTTTCTTTCTTACCAGCTGCAGTAAAAAAAGATCATAGCACTAGCAGTGTAGGCAACTTTGTTTTCTCCATCTATCTCTCTCTTGTTAGAGACATTATATTTATGTAAATTAAACACTGAGAAAACTGGTATTTTCTTAGAGAGATACTCTCAGCAACCAAGTCGGCATTTAAAGTATTTGAGTGTGATATCTATGTTAGAGACAAGCGGGAATACAGTTTTGTGTTTGACCGGTTTGCATGCCACCACTTTGTTGGCAATCTTAATAATTCACAGTTAAGTGGACAAAATTGTTTTTGAAATGCAAAAAAATTCTTTGTCACACTGCGTTATCTTAAGTTTGACATCAAAAAATGTATTGCTCGTTCTGAACCCTATTCTCTGCTTAAATTTAGGAAACAATATATAAAATTTCAGCAGGGGGATTTTCAAAATATTTTAGTCGGGCTTACAGGAGATCCTACTAGTCATAAAGCTAGACTCTTCAATAATTCACTTAAATCAAGTTATATAATAGAAATGCGGGACAAATTACTCTTAAGTGCGTTCACGATGTGAAATTCAATGATCCAATGACATGTCTAACAAATATTGTACTTATGGACTCGAATAGGGCGTCCCGCATACCTCAAGTTGATATGGTGAGTGAAAACAATGTATTGTTGATCATTAAGAATTGCAATATGCTTTACGCTAACAGCGATCGAGGTAACTGACATCGATTTTACAACTTACAACGTTAGCAAACTTTACTTTATAATCAACCGGGTGTAAACATCGAAATTTCGTTTTTAGGTAAAGAAATGGAAAATCGAAAGAAACGTTGTAGGTAGGTTAGAATCTATATAGTAGGTGACACCCGTTGTTGAAGAGTGTGGTCAGGTTACACATATTACACTTAATGATTGGGACCTACACCAATCATCTAAAAAAATGATCGTTTGTGGTCGCGTTGCAGAGAGTCTATTATGAGAAACAGATAAAACAGTACGAGTTTTCTTGTATCGAAATAAACAGAAATAATAAATAATTTAAAATTTCACCTGCAGAATCAATAGAAATGATTCCAATCGATCGTTTTATTGAAATTGTGTTTCGATCAAGATCGAATTACAAAGACGGATATATCTTCTTTTCTTGTTCAAAGCAAATTCAATTCTTTTCTATTTAATAAATTGAAAAAGAAAATGTTAATCAGTGTTACTCTGTAGCATAGAAATTAAATTATTTTTTCGATTCAACATTATTAAAAACGTTGGCATTTCAATCACGTCTGATATTTTGAAGCACAATTTTTTTTATCTTTTAACCAAAAGAAATATTATTTGATCCCTTGAAATTTACACATTTCCTTTGGATTCGTTCATTTAGCACAAACAAGTGAAAATCAGTTTCACTAATCAAAAGTAACTTTATAAATAATAACCAACCGAACGTAAATAATAATTTTCATTTAACAAAGAATTCATCAAACTCGTTGTAAAAAGGCACTACGCGCACGAGGTGAAAGACTAAACTAAAGTCAACTTTAAAAAATATAAGTGCTGTTGTGTCTCTTGCAACAAAAAGCATTAATATGTACAAAAAATGCGCTAGAGTGTTATTTTTATTATAATGGTGTGCTATCTCTTCATGTTTCACAGTCGAAAACAGTTTTATTTCAATTCATGAGTGTTTGAGCGTGTGTGCAATGTGAACTAACATTTGATTCGTTTCATTCGATACAGAGTAAATGTTTCATTCGTATTGATAGTCGGTATGAATAGTATTAAAATGTTAGATATAGATAGTTGAAGCTTTAATAGTTCAGTCAAATGTGTAGTATGATGAATTTTACAGAATCAAACTACAAAAATGTTAAATATTTAGAGATCCAAAGAACCAAAGAAAGAATTCGTACAACGATGGTCCTTACTCATTTCTTTTTGTAAAAGTTTAATACATGACATTTTGATTATAAGTCTCGATAGGATTAAGCTCTCATGATGTTATAATTCATATCGTTCAATTTTGGCATATTGGTATTGGATGTTGGCGCAAGTCAAATAGTAGATTACAACTGTATGATGTTTGTATGTTACAAACATCGAAAAAAATCGAATTATAAGACTAAAATTCCTTATTGAAAAAAAAATTCAGCCACCAAGATTTGAACATCACAACAAAAACCCTTTTAAAAGGGAAACTTGACGCAAGTCCTTCTTCCTCCTTCCAAAACAACTGATATCAATTTGGGGTGACGCTTAAAGCTTTGAAACGCAAAAATTCTTTTGGAATGTTTTCATTTTTGATTAAAAAATGCGTCACAAATGCCGGACCCCCCAATGTTATAGTTTTTCTGTTCTTTCAGCTTCCACAACGCAAAAATTTGTCATTATGTATGGCGTATTTTTGAACAGGAAATCAAATTTTTGCGTATGACAGCTGAAAGCGTAGAAAAATTATTACGTTGGTGGGTCCGGCATTTGTGACGCATTTTTTAATCAAAAATGAAAACATTCCAAAAGAATTTTTGCGTTTCAAAGCTTTAAGCGTCACCCCAAATTGATATCAGTTGTTTTGGAAGGAGGAAGAAGGACTTGCGTCACATTTCCCTTTAAAAGGGTTTTTGTTGTGATATCAGTAATTTTGGAAGTTTCGGCTACTACTT
>CM055405.1:62476815-62537920 GCA_029228625.1 Pseudolycoriella hygida
AAAAAACACGTAGGGCCCTAACAAAGCCTCTTTTTTAGTGCCCTAGCTAAGTCCAAAGACTCAAATCGAAAAATGTTCCTTCCACAAATTGTCGGTCATGCCCAAATCTTTCAAACAAAAAAAAATTTTGAAAATCGTTAAAGATTTACTCGAGTTATGTACAAAAAACACATAGAGCCCTAGCAGAGACTCGTTTTTAGTGTCCTAGCTAAGTCAAAGGACTCAAATTAAAAAAAGTTTCTTCCATAAATTGTCGGCCATGCCCAGATCTTTCAAACAAAAAAAAATATGGAAATCAGAAAAGATTTACTCGAGTTATGTGCAAAAGACCAAAAACCACTTAAGCGGCCCTAGCTCGGCGGCCCTTGGGCCGACAGTGCCCAGATTCAATACCACAGAATATTTTTCAACTACCTTTCAGGAAAAAATTTTTTTTTGAAAATCGGTCAAGATTTACTCAAGTTATCGTGTTGACGGACAGACAGACAGACCGACAGACGGACATCGTTTTTTTCGCTGATTTGTCATCTGGAGGCAACAAAAAAAGTTTCCACCTTACTCCCGGGTTCGAATTCGCAATGTAACAAACGTGGTAGTAAACGCATCAGACCTACGTACTTCGTACGGGTCTAAAAAGATTGTGGTTTTCTGGCTTTTCCTTTCTTTTTTTCGATAAATCAAATAAATCTAAGCAAAAAAGTTTTACTATTCCGCACTTTTAGTACAATTTAGTACAACTATACCACACACGTATTCCTTAGGACCCTTAGAATCTATATTTTTTTTATCTCCAACGTAACATCTGATAACAATGTATTCAAGATTTATTGATATATGGAAAAAACATCGCCATTGTTCAGTCAACGACAAAATTACACGAACTTATGATTGATTTAATTAGTTTTAAATCCCAGATAAGCTCACATGCTCGTTTTATTTTGAATATGAACCTAGTGTCGAAGACTGATACCAAGAAAATCCATCGTTCATCAACATGGGTGAATTAATTTTTTGAGTAATTTGAAAATCATAGAATGAATTCGTTAAGAAAAACGCCATGTTTACGCCACTATTGTGTTCTAAAAAGGCAAGAATCCTTTTGAAAATATTTCGTTAAAATAATGTCACATTGAATTGAAAAATTGCTTCTAAGGGGCCGTTCACAAATGACGTACGGGTTTTTAGGGGGGTGGGGGTTCCAGAAATCGTACGGCAAAGTACGGTGGGGGGGGGGGGGGGGTCAAAGCCAATTCGTACGTACAGAACAATTTTTTCACTTATATTGCTCCGTCAAGACAAAACATTCTTCTTAATTTTATAATATTTTTTTTCGATAAATTTCGTTTTTCTTGAACGAAAATTGTTTCACAAGCTCTTTTATAAATTGATTTTGAGTTTCTGTTTTACTAATAGAAAAATGACTGATTGCGCAACTGCCTTCGTTTTTTAGGCTTTTTTTTATTTAAGACCGTGAGCCCTCGAGGACTTCAGTCCCTCATCAATTCCATTTTGTTACATTTTGTATACGCCTTTTTCTACGCCTTTCTTTAGCGCTAGGTGAGCCTCAGCTGCAAATTATAAATTTTGTTGTTAACAAATAAATAAAGAAATAATACAGTCCAAAATGAATTATAGGAGGATCTCAAAGGAGTCGAAAGGGTGTGAACGCTATTCAATTGCAGTGCTGGATATCTAGTTGTATCTTATTTATGGAAATCTTCCCCACACACGTAAAAAGTGTTGAGAGAAAGTGTATGTAATTATCTCGCCTGATGACGTAACTAATGCTTTTATACGTTGCCAGACAGAACTTTAGAAATGAGTCTAGCAAAAGCAAAATACATGATTTTCCACCTTCAGCTTAACAACTCATTTTGATATTTCGAATATAGTTTCTTTCAACCCCCCGACAAATTTTTCGGCGATTTCTCCGAAATCAAGACAAGAACTTTACAGATTTTGCTCAACATCCAGCTTATGGGCAATTTTATTTTTGTCAATTGAAGCTACGTGTTCGTGCTTACATAAGTATTGATGCTGAATCGGCTTCCACAAACGATATAAATGTATTTCCCTTTACCTTTGAGTCGAGCTACGGCTCAAGACAAATCCAAAACTGTTCTAGGCCTCTGGAAAAACACATGTATGTGTGGCTACTCCGTCTTTTTATCATATACATTTGCGTAAGCTTCAAATCAACTTTATTTGCTAACTAGTTTGTTGTTGAAGAAAATATATATTTTCGTATTGGAATCTTTTAATGTATCAATTTACCAGGCAGACGCAATTAAAAAATTCAAATTTTAATAATGAAACTTAAACTTCTGTGTTTGATGAATGAGTTTTACACTTGTACAAATTGAATAGACCTTCAACATTTCATTCGAATGAAGAAAATAGTATTTCGCAAATGAAGTCAAATAAGTTGCACAAGTAAATAAAGTTTCAGCCGAAAATGATTGTGTCATTGGAGAAGAATGATAGTCCCCTACAGTCTAATTGAAAATTTTGTCGAATTATTTATTATTTATATTATTATTATTATTTATTTAATTGAGTGTTAAACATTAGTGACATACCTTAACAACTCGTAAAGGCTTAAACTTTGTACAATAACATTGGATACAGACAGCTCCATGCGAATACTGAAGCAATTCTCGTCCCCGTTTTAAACTTTAACGCCCGAGTAACTACATATAAAAACCTAAAATATGAAAATTTAGCATGAAAATCAGTTGTCAACAAAAAAAGTTATTTGTGAACCACGTTCACCCCTGGGTCGTTTCACCAATCGGCCCATATGCGATGTAACACCGATGCGTAGTACCATGCTAAGGACAAAACATATTACACCCTACATTTTTTCGAACTGTACTTGAACATCGCATGAAGCTACCACTGAATATAGTTAACTTCACGAGGGTGTCACTTACTATAAAAATCTAGATTGAATTTACAAAATTTTTTGGAGTTTTTGAATTTCGTCTACATTTTATAGATTCCGTTTTTTAATTTTCAGTTTGTTATAGGATTCGGCAACATCGACAAATTTGCGTTGCATGGCCGAATCGAGTTACAAATCGATTGTTTCTTCTTCGGCAATAATGAATAAAAGTGACGACGTAAAAGTGACAGATAAGCACCACAATAAACAAACAAAAATATGTGAACAATTTTGTGATGCATATTTTCAGTGCATTTCCACGAGTTAACTTAAAAGTCACACGCTAAATATCAAGAAAGTTAATTCGACAGCTAGAACAAAAGAATTTTCTGTTGCGGCTGGGAAATTTTGTACGTACGCGCTTCTGTGAATCCACATCCACAGTAACTGATAAAATCATATTTATCGGTTCGAACGTTTAAATTATTATACTCGATTATAAAACTTTCGACCGGGGCGGAAAATGCCCTACAGCATGTTCATTTCATTCGTTTGGATACAGGGAAATGATAAGTTGGCACCACTGCGCCAGAAAGAAGAGGCATGTTGAATGGCAGTTGGGTTATATGGGAGAGTACATACATGTTATTCAACATGCCACACTTCTTCTGGTGCTCTGCTGCCAGTATATTATTTTTTGTTTGAATACCGTTGGGGTGAAAACACTGGTTTCGAGCACGTTTAGAAATGCTTTTATGTCTTTTCCTTAATTATAAAAAGTGAACAAAAGAAAGAAAAATGAGCCCCCTAATTAGCGCAGGCTCGTAATTAGTGCACAAAGCCTATTTTTTTCTCGCTCGCGTGGCATTCCAAAATGAGCAAACCAGAGAAATGATAAATTGGCATCACAGCACTAGGTAGAAGTAGCATGTTGTATAGCAGTTGGGTAATTCGTGAACAATTTCAATTTATTTGCCTTCTATTTCAATTGACAACATAACACAATTCACGCAAAAGGAAGTATGTATAGGCTGAACTTTTAAGTGAAGATCGTTAAGAATTGATCAAACCAAAAAACGCGCTGCTAGGGCCGTTTAAGTGGTTTTTGGTCTTTTGTACATAACTCGAGTAAATCTTCTTCGACTTTCATACATTTTTTTTGTTTGAAAGGTCTGGGTATGCCTCACAACTTATCCTATCCGATTTTCAAAATCTTTTCATTTCCTGAAAGATAACCAGTAAGTTGATCACGGGATTGAATTTGGGTTAATCGGTTAAAAACTTTCGAAGTTACGGTCGAACAAGTGGAGAAAAACGTGGTTTTTTGAAGGTTGGTGGAACTTTTTCACTTATATCACTGGGAAATTAGAACAGACATCGCTCTTCAAGGTTTTTAATGAAAAATATGGACATCAAAAAATAACCAAAATGAAATTAGTGTGGGCTTAACTCACGCTACGCGATCCAACCCGATGTTTGGCTTTTTTCGGTGAATATTCCTTTGATAATGAGATTTTTTGTACAGTGTTGTTGCTGCTAAGCGCTCTAGGTCGGTTTCTAATTCTGGGTTTATTTTAAGGGCTTGGAAAGATTTTTTACGCCACTTCTTCGGACGGGTTTTTCAATGTTGCCCTTTCGGCAATTTCCAATCCAATTTAATCAGGACGTAATTGCACATATTTAAGAGTTAAGGCAATATTTACTTAGATACGTTCGAGTTTTTTTGTAACATGAACTCTGTTTGCCGCATATATTCTGATACGTACGGGTCCCTTCATATGCTTACATATAAACGTCACGAACAGTAAAGGTTTACCTCTACTATTTCCTGCCTCTTTATGTTCATCGAGTGTTATTTTCTAATGTCTACACGTCTACAGCCAAACATGATTAACTTGACGATCTTCTTCATGCATTTCGTACTTGTTAAAACAAATACAATTTCTAACGTCTCATTAATTCTGTTGATTTTGTATAAACCGAATTTTGGCGTTGTTGTTAATTGTATGAAGAACGTTATCTCATTTCCTTTAAAAAATCAATGATTTTTCTCTAGCTTCAATTATTATTCTTTTTGTACGCAAAGAATGTGAATTTTGTTAGCTTTAGATTTTGAAAATACTTTCCACTTGATTCGTATTTGCTTTTCATAAGCAATTTAATGGTTCATGTACTTTCATTCTATTGAATAGCTTGTCCTTCTCGTCTCGCCAGGGTCACTAAGATAAAGATAACTTAATTTTTTTCCAAGAATTTTTAATGTCAATTTAGAAATGACATCTGTGTTTTAATTTCCTCGTTGTTAGGCTCAATAAAAACATCCGCTCGCTTATTACAGTGCAGTATCAGAAATCTCTTAATCATAGCCAATACATTTCTATTTAAGCGCTGGATTTCAAAATAATTCGATATTGGCGACCAGAGTTCCGCTAGCGGCCTAACTAGCAAACCATTTCCACTACACGCTAACGTCCAAAAATTTCTGCTAAATTGATTAGCGCAAATAAATAAGAACTTTAACTGAAAGTCAAGTAATTTCTCAGAATTCAGTTGTTCGAACAATAGAATATTTTAACACTCAATGAAAGTTTTTATCTATTTTCGTTGAATGCTTCCTGAATATTGAAACATTTAATATCTTTGGGTATTGTGTATTTTACAGACTTCAAATCTACGTTAGTCAATTTGCCACACTAAATTGGATCTTTAAAGATTTCCTGCTCTCTCGCTTCATCTTCCTCTCATAATGTTACTGATTGAAGTCGTTTAAGGAAGGACGAAGTGACGAAACAAAACAAATATGCTGATTTCGGCGTGTTAACTACTTTGTGGTCTACCATTGGAATTTATAAAAAGTCTATCAGTTTTTCATGTTTTTCACTCTATGAGCACTGATTACAGTGTTTTAGAATGGATAATTATGGCATATCCATAAAATTTATGATAGAATTACATCCTCCACTTTTAAATGCAGTCACACCTTAAGCCACATATTATCTTAGCTTCAAAATTCGTTCTAAATTTTATATGGAAATGTCAGTCATTCACAGAAAGAAATTCCATGATTGTCACAATTTATTATTTTTCGCTGCTAATCATCGAAATTCTCTGACATAATTGTGAGAAACATGCTATGATTGCAGTTACCATGATTGATTTCGTACAATTCTAAATTAAATTGTGTAATTAATTGTGAATTTGTTTAAGGTTTCATTATAAAATTTTTATTGGATTTAAACGACACATGTCTTTTATACGCATCGCCTCATTGTTCTCTTTGTTGTCGAACATTTGCTCTTCTAAAAAGTCATTATTTTGCTCGGATTCAAAGTAAGAAATGGATAAAAACTTTTTGAGTTGATACATTTGCAAATATTTGTAAACGTCAAAAGCCAACAAAGATGGCGGCCATTTTTATTTGCAGTCATCCACTCAAAATTTTTTGTATCAATTTCTGACTTTTAGAAAATGTTTTCTGTCATTTACATTGATTATTCAGTTAAAAATTAAGTGAGCAAACACGTTGGTCGAAAAACTTATGTGTTTTGAAGTGTTTATTAAGTGGAAAAGCTGAAAGACTGACCTGTGCAATGAAATATTGGAATTCACATTTCTAGCAAATGTAAATGTTTTCTCCAAAAGCGTTGCCGCAATTTCGTTTAGGAATAGGTTAAGAATGTAATGACGACATAAGCATTCGTTTTCATTTAAGACTTTAAGAGAAAAACGTTACACAAAATTGCGAATTTTTCCATACAAATTTTCATTAGTTGAAAAGATTCCGACAGAAGCAGTGTGCGCTCTGAAGACTCCGTAATCATACATCATAACGAAGACGTGGATGTTCCATATTGAATTTATAATAAAACATTCTTTAACACTTAAAAATGATATATCAGAAGTCTGGCAACCACAACAATCGAATAAGTGAAGTTTAGGCGAATTAAAGTTTTAGTGATATGTTTGTGTCAAGAGTAACAAAAAGTGATATGTACCAGTCAGATAAGTATCCTTACAAAACTGGTATGTACCTCGAATGATCGCATGCTAGTTAAAAATAATTTTTTCGGTGGTGGTGTCAACTTGCCACATGTATTCTGAATCTGAGAAGCGTTCAAGATTCTATCAACAAATACATACATCGCTAAGAACTTTAAGTACCCGAAAAATATCAACCTTTGAATGGAAATGCATTCATCGAAACGAAAAACTCAAAAAGTCGTGTGGCAAATCTTGACAACTTGACGTAAAGATAAAGTATATTGTAAAAATGTCAACGTAAGACGTCAAATGTGCTCATAGTTGACTTTGTCATTAGAAACCTGAATGTTATCTAAATCTATGATTTGCACGTATCGTATCCTGTTCAAATATCTGTGATAACCAACCTTTGTCGCTACAATTGTGTCTGCTTTTGCTGCAAACATGTCATGTCTGTTGTAATTAAACCATATGATAATTGCAAATATTGTATGATTGCAAGAAACATAAAACTTCCAAATATAAATTCTCACGTTCTCCACCAACATGTATTTTTATGGTAACCTAGAGTTGATTGCCACAGCCATACTATGATTCCAACAACGAGGACTTGGTTGTCGCAATAATGGATTGTGAAATTTTTTTTGTGTGTTAGATTCAATCGATAATAATTACAGTGAGTATTCGCGGTCGCCAATAGCGATCGCTGTTTCGTTTCAGTTAGAGAAAATTGCTTTGATGACACTTGTATTTTTCGTGTCTATCGTTAGCAGCTAGCGATATAACCCACCTCATATGATAAAGTTTTGTCACTGTTACACATATTTTAAATGTTTGTGAATCGCATCGATTTTTGGATCTATTAATCAGCTTCCGTAAATAATTTCTTTAGATATTACCGATACTACCAACCACGTTTGTCCAAATATTTATCAATGAGTGCATTCTACATATTCTCACAAAGCCGAATTTTCCAGAAAGAGGAAAGTTCATTTTAGAAACTTTTGTCAATTTGTTTTGCTGTTTGTATTGTGTCTCGTGTATAACATACGAGTATAATATTTAGAGTCAAACGAAAGATGAATGTAGTGTAGTTATAGAAATCGTTGTATTATCGTCCATGACAGTCATCACAACAAAATAAAACTTTTTAATATGAAAATGAACAGTAGCTAAAGTAATGTCGTGCAGATCGTGCGTGAAAACGTTTTGAAAATATGAAAGTAATCACAAGATAAAATAATAATGTAAATATCGTATTATTTTATGCGATAGACGAAGGGTTATGTGTCAAAAAGTTTTTTGTGTAAAAGCGACATCAAACATTATTTAAACACTTTCTGAATTTCACATTAAAATTGTGTTGTTGCTTTTTAAATAAAACAATTTTCTTTATTGATGTTACAATATAACTTTAATACAAAACTACGAAAAATCTATCACGTTCTATGAAGTGAAGCACATTAATGAATCAATTGTCGGTTACGATCATGAATTAACCAATTATCTCTGTGCATTACCTCTAATTGTATCGTGTGCATTTTCTTATAATTTTTGCCAATTTATTTCGTTATCCAATTACTCAGTCCTCAGTATGTACGCAAAACTGCAAAAGTAATTGTGGAATAAGTTATAAGCTTGACGTATTTCATCTTTATAAAAATGTGTAGCTACATCATTACGTATGTCCCATTATACCGTCAAAGTCTCAAACTTACGATTTCAATTTTTCAGAAAGTTTTGAAAATTGCAAAAATGTACGTGTATGAGAAAACGGCAAAAAATCGATCAAAGTTAGTACAGCCGGTCTTTGAGACTCTGAGGGTAGCAATTTTAAGAGACGTAGAAGAACGTACGCATCCGAATAGATATGTAAACTGAGAAAAATATCTACAGGCGACACGTCCGTCGCGACGTAGAAATTGTGTTTATAATTATACGCCGCCGACGTATTATATACACGGTGAATGTATTATCAACCTTATTTAAGTATTGTGTAGTGTAGTATGCCATAACGTACGTAACGAATGCGTTATGAGCTCACATAATACGTGCACGGCGTTCGTAATGCGTGCATGGTGGATAAAATACGTCGGCGGCGTATATTATAAACACAATTCCTACGTCGCTTGTAGATATTTTCCTCAGTGTGGCAAACAGAACAGACGTTGCCAAAAACCTCGAACTAAATAAAAATAAATATTTCTTTAACTCTAGAGTATATGAAATTAGGTCAGCATTAAATTGTATTGGAAATTGCCGAAATGGCAATAATGAAAAATCCGTCCGAAGCAACTGTGTAAAACGCCCTTCCGAACCCCCACAATTTTCAAAAAGTAAAATGTTTTGAAAAATGGGCTATGGTCAAACCTAGAACCGATTCTGAGCCCTAAAGAGTGGTCCCGGGCCCATAGTTCCATGGACAAAAACTTTCCCTTAAATTACTCCACAACATAGGAAAAAACATATGCAAAGGACCCGTACGTATCAGAATAGATTATCAAACAGAATAGATGTTGCAAAAAGAATCGAACGTATCTATTGCCAGAACTCTTAAGTATATGCAATTAAGTCCTCTCTAAATTGGACTGGAAAAAAGAACAATATTGAAAAACCCGTACGAAGCAGCGGCGCTAAAAACCACTCCAATCCCTTAAAATAGGCCCAAAATTTAGAAAAGACCTAGAGCGCTTACGAGAGGCCTCTGACCCATATTTCCATAGACAAAGAAGTCTCATCTTTTTTCTCTACAACCTAATCATTGAACGAATATTCACGAAAAACCACCAAATATCGTGTACGGTCGCGTAGCGTGAGTTTGGCTCACACTAAGGACACAAGAGCTCGAACCACTCACCAGATTTCCACTAATTTAATTTTCGTTGTTTTCTGATGACCACATCTTTCATTCGAAATTTTGAAGAGCGATTTTCGTTGTAATTTCGCGGAGATATAAGTGAAAAAGTTCCACAAACCCCAAAAAAAACACGTTTTTGACCACTTTTTCGACCGTAGCTTCGAAAGCTTTCGACCGATCAAAAATCAATTTTCTGATTATCTTTGAGGAAAAAAAAGATTTTGAAAATTGGATAGGATTTACCCGATTTATGTAGAAAAAAAACACGTTGGGTCCTGCTTGAGTGTAAAAGCTAAAAATCAAAAAAGTTTCTTCGATGAGTTGTGAGGAATGCCCAGACCTTTAAAACAAAAAAAAAAATTATCAAAATCGAAAAAGACTAAAAACCACTTAAACGACCCTAGCTCGGCGGCCCTTAGGCCGAAATCCCATAGAAGATTTTTCGATTACGTTTCGGGAAAAAAAAAGTTTTTGAAAATCGGTCAAGTTTTACTCAAGTTATCGTGGTGACAGACGGACGGATATTTTTTTTATTGCTGATTCGTCATCTAAGGATCATGGCCGTCCGTCCGTAAGCACAATAACTTGAGTAAATCGGACTTCCTATGGAAAAGCAGCCGGAATTCCTTTAGAAAAGCTTTAAAAATTACAAGGAAAGAAGTCCGACTGCTTTGCCGAAGTAAGTCCGATTTTTTAAATCGGAAGAATTATGTACATGTACATGTTTCTCTAGTTTGACGTTATTTATCGCCCTAGACAGAAGAATTTATCCCTTTAGACGGATAAATACTGAGAATAAAAGCAATAAATTCTCATTTACCATCACCATAATTGGCGTTTAACGGGAGACTTACCTTCACGTATACAAAAAAATTTATTTTTATCATTCTCGACTTAGATTTAGAAAACCTCGCACTATATTGTACATATTTAGTAGGGTGGCGCAATTTTCATAAAATGGGTAGAAAAAAAAAGTTTTTTTGTATTAAAACAAACAAACTTTGTTCTGGGGGCCCACCCTCAAAGTCACCTCCTGGACCCCCCGCTTCAATTGAAGTTTTGAAGGTTGGATGAAAACCCAAAAATTAAAAGTCTTATGATCCACTTGATACGTGTTTCGTGTTTTTCTTGTCTCCGGAATAAATCTTGAAAGGTCAAAACCCCTAAGTTTGCATATCCATTTAACAAAATTCTTCCGCGGAAAGTCGTTCGGACATTGAACGATAGAAGCTTTAAGAAGCTTCTTTGTCCGAACGAATTTCCGCGGATAAATTTGGTTAATTGGGATAACTTGTGTGGCCCACCAGGCAAAACTTTGACATTTCGAAGCAAATCATACTAAAATTCCATCTTTCGTATGGAAGGTCATATAAATTATGCACATTTTGGAGTTTTGATCTTCCCGAGTTTTTTTCGGCAACCAAAAAAAAACACATAACGAGTTACAAGTGGCTTTTAATTTTTGGGTTTTCATGCAACCTTCAAAAATTCAATTGAGGCGGGGGGTCCAGGAGTTGGCTTTAAGGGTTGCATTTGCATTTATTATTTATTTTATTTTTTGAGAGGACGCTTCTTGCTTAATTTTCATTTACTTATTGATTTTATTTTTGATTTGTATGTTTCTGCTTCTCATTTTTTAGCTCTAAACTATTTTCTTTTTTTTTTCTTTCGACTCGAACTCGTTTGTCTTTGTTTCGATCTTTTTACTTTTTGTATTTGAATTTTTGTGTTTTTCTTTGTATTTTTACTATGCTGTGATTATGTTATATTACTTTAAGTTGTATGATTTGTAAGGTTTTCATGGTTTTTTAAGGAGGGTTACGACAGCAGTCATAACTACTCTTTTTCCATGTCGGCTTGAAAAAAGTAGACAATAAAATTGATACCACTAATAACTCAACGCCTTTATGCACTAATCAATTTTTACCATTGTTTTTCAATAGAAAAGGTGATTGCTGCTGAGGTCGTAGCACATAATAGATAGATCAGAGAAAAGTTCTACAATAATGAGAACAATAGGAGAATGAAAAATACATGGAAAAAGGTCCTACTGCAAACCTCGATATCTCAGCTCATTTCCAATCGATTTTCATGAGTGATTGATCTTTGGAATGAAAATTCCATGTTTATTTATTTGGAGGGTAAGAGCAGGAAGGGAACTCAATAGTTCGGCTAAACATAAGTGTCTTGTTCTTGTCTCAAAGGTTTTTGTATGTCGTTTTTTGGGTTTATAGACTTTTTTGTGTCACGGCTTACGCTTGATAATGATTTTGATGAATATTGTACGTTTCAAGATAAATGTCCAAATAGTGTAACTCTCACATTGTATCAAACGTTTGCGAGCAATCGATTCTATCGGTTAATGTGACTGTAACACTTTTTCGTACTCCTCATCCTCTCAGATTTACTATTTAATAAGGTAATTTTAACAATTAATAATATTCTTCTCTCATCTCGCAATGTAACAAACGCTTTGTTAGCGCGAAAGATTGCACATTTATGTTGAGACGGACAATGTAATTCCATTAATTGTATTGTAGTGACATACCCGGGATTACTATTTACATACATAGTCGAATGAAGTTTGTTTTTGTATTTTTGAATGTAATTAGCTTTTTTGTATAATCCGTCTTGTTATCAATGCCATAAGTTTTTGGGTAATCTGATAGCAAAAGCCTTTAATACAACGATACAACGAACGCATCTGTTTCGAACGGTTTGTATGTACCTGAAAATATTTTCAAGGTTTTTCAATTTTTCGTTGTCCTCCATTTTGTTGCTGGAAATCTAAATTTGATGAAATCATTCAAATATAAAAATTCAGTTTGGATGAGAGGCTGACGGTGATAAGTGCTATCCGTATATGCATGTACGCACAAATGAAATGTCACTGAAAGCACGTATTATTTAAAAGAAAACTATTGTTGTTTTAAAATTTTTGGTCCAAAATGAATATGTGAACAATTGACCATTTCCATTTCACTTTTATTTAAAAAAAATTACTTTCACTAAATCAAAACGAAAACTTAAACCGGAAACATCTGCCCCAATACCTGAAATCAACCTCTTACCGCACATGTTTGCGGATGACGTACAGTAATTCTGATCGTGTCCTAAAACGGCCATCAATGAGGTCGTTTTTCGGGTTAATCGGGACTTATACGCTGTCAACTGCTGGGCTCCAGAAAACTTTTTAAATTAAATACTAAGAAGTCCCAGGATTGTGTTCGATGATTCTAGCGACAAGCTGTTGGAGCCAAAAATGCTGTCCATCTTACTGGGTGAAGTGATTGTTCTATACGCTCGCTGGTTCGAAATCTTGGTCTGGTCATGGATAGCAGGTTTCGAATGCTAACTTGGATTTTAGCGGCAATGTGAACATAGAAAGATTTTCAGTTTTTTCTTTCGCTATCTATCTATCTATCTACCACATTGCCGCTAAAATCCAAGAAGCATTCGAAACTATTTAGCATTAACGGCAAAGAAACAAACCTAGTTATGTATAGCAAGTTGACATTTAAAGACCAAGCTGCTGAGATTTGTTCCGAATTTTTTGCAAGATTAAGAGAACGAAGTTTTACAAAAGCAGACTAAGCCACAAATGTCAAAATTATCTTGCATCTCATTTTTCTTAATTCTTGAATCTAATGAAAAACATATGCAAGGGACACGTACGCTTTAGAATAGATGTGGCAAAAAGATTCGAACGTTTCTAAGTAAATGTTGCGTTAAATCTTTAGTTTATGAAATTACGTCCGCATTAAATTGTTGCTGAAAATTGCTGAAAGGGCAATATTGAAAAACCTGTCCTAAGCAACGGCGCTAAAAACCTCACCAAACCCTTAAAATAAACCCAAAATTAAAAAAAATGGAAAAAATGAAAAAAAAAAATGCACTAGGCCCGAACTTAGAACCGCCTTAGAGCACTTAGGAGAGGTCTCTGATCCATACTTCCATGAACAAAAATGTTGGCTTTTTTTCTCTGCAACACTGCACGAAAAACCTCATCATTAAAGAAATGAAGACTTCGGGAGAAAAACAAGATAAAGCAATTGAAAGTGAACTTGCTTACATGTATATATATGAGAGTTCGTTCACCTTCAATTTATTTATCTTGTTTTTTCTTGAAGTCTTCAAATATTCACGAGATGTCCACATCTTTCATACAAAACCTTGATGAGCGATTTCCGTTCTAATTTCGCAGACATATAAATGAAAAAGTTCCAACAATCTTCAAAAAACCACGTTTTTTAACCCCTTTTTGGACCATAACATCGAACGTTTTCTACTGATTTTGCCCAAATTCAATCATGTTATAATTTTGTGTTTGTCTTTCAGAAAAAAAAGTTTTTCAAAATCGGATAAGATTTCCCCGATTTATGTAGAACGTGTTATGCCCTAATAGAGATTCAGTTTTAGGCCCCTGGCCTAGTCCAAAAGCTCAAAATGAAAAAAGTTTCTTTCATAAAATGTCAGATATGCTCATATCTTTCAAACAAAAAAACATTCATGATAATCGGAAAAGATTTACTCGAGTTATGTACAAAAGACCAAAAACCACTTAAACGGCCCTAGCTCGGTGGCCTTTGGGCCGACAGTACTCACATTTAATCATATAAAATATTTTTCATTTACCTTGCAGGGAAAAAAAGTTTGTGAAAATCGGTTGGGTTTTACTCAAGTTATCGCGGCGACAGACGGACGGACAAAACTTTATTGCTGATTCGTCATCTAAGGACCATAATCAAAGCTCCCCTCTACTCCCGGCTCGACATTGGGGTGGTTACAAACGTCGTGGTAAACGCATGAGACTGAGAGGGATGTAAGATAATTTTGACATTTGTGTCTTTGCCTGCTTTTGTAACACTTCGTTAACTTTATAACGCGCATTTTTCAATGGTGGACCATTGAGCGGAAACATTTTCTCTTCTACGAAACCGTGTGTCACTTACCATAAAAATTTATATACAGGACCTATTCATATGAAACTGGACAACCTACTATGTTTGTCACATCTAATGTATACTGATTTTTTGGTGTTTTTGAATTTTGTCTACAAATAAATCGAACAGTGAACCACAAAACAGTCGTCGACTGTTTCAGAAAATAGTCGACTGACTGTTTTAGAAAATGGTCGATCTACTGTTTTTAAAGCAGTCCTCACAATGATCGTAAAACTACGTGCATACGAACAACTCGTTAGATTAGACCTGCATTTGTCGAGTTGTCCCATAAAACTGATGTCCATGTGTTTTATTTAAAACCTTCAAAAGCGACTTCCGTTCTTGGTTCCGTTAAAAACATGAAACGAACATTTTTGATCTTGAATTTTGTAACTCACCAGAATCGAAATTTTAGTTATTGTCAGCGATTTCTAACGTCCATACTATAGATTTACCGACTAAATTAAGTAACACAACTAAACGAATAGTATACAAAAGTCTAAGATTTAGAATTGTTCAAATTTAAAGATGACAATGATAATGACAAAATAAACAAATATAGCAATTAGAATTAGGAATAAATTATTGAAATGAGTATGCGAAAGCAGCGATAAGTTATTGACAAAACATAACTATATGGACGTGTCGCTTGAGGCACATCTCAAAGGTCTCGCCGGGGGTATCTCACAATAATCTCGCTGAGCTGATCGCCCGGAGATTTCGCTGGGGATATCTTCCAGAGGTCTCGCTGGGAAGACCTCCTGAGGGTCGCGCGAGGGAGCGACCGAGGAGGGGTGCACAGACGGACGGACGGACAGGAAGGGTGAAAACATAAAGTAGCTATCGCTACATAACAAAGAATAAACTGAGACAATCGACACTCACCTCACAACGTAACTAGGACACTACTCCTTCTATGTGAATTCATCTTTCTAATACCCCGAAAACAAAAAACTCCAATTACAGGGCATGAGGTCGCAACAAAACGATATTATCGATTGACGTAATTATTGAAAAATGTGCAGGTCCGTCTTTTCGTGTGACCCTCTCTTAATCTTGGGACTTTTACATCAACGTTTATAACAAATTATTATCGAATTAAATATGGACTGATAATTTATTGTTGAAATTTTTTACGTATTCTTTTACCAGTTGGACCAACTGACAATGAACCTCTTTCGGTTTACTTACGTAATATGACTAACTCTTGCCATCTTCAAATTGAAATAAACTGACGTTGATGTGTAGAGATAATTACAATGATCTGAATTTCTATATTTCGCTTGGATTATTAACTTGTGCTTGAAATCATTACATGTTATGTCGGCCATTTGAATTGCCTAACGTAAATATTTCTAATTACGTTTTAATTAGCTGGATTACGAAATTTTAACTATAAACATAACAAATAACGTAACTAATAAAACAATGAACAAATGTGTTTCTGGAAAAAATAAAATAGAATAAAAAGATGATGGTAACCATAAATGAAAATACACAAAAATGATGCAAATAATATAAAATTTTGTATTTACTTCGGTGTTAATAAAATGTGTAGACCATAAAATTAAAAACCATTTTGTGCAAAAAAAATGCGCCATAAAACGCGTATTTGGTTCAGATAGTCCGAAAGAGACTTGATTATTTCTCGCTTGTTAACTTTAGCATTATATTCTTGACAATCAAAAAAACTCATAGAGAGATGGTCTTCAAAACGCCAATTAGTAAACAGCCAAAAAATTACTGGTAAGAATTATGAGTTTGCTATCACAAGTTATGTCGAGGGGAAAACAACAATGAAGAAACCTATCCAACCATTGGAATTTTATCAAATGATGAAAAAGTTAAGGCTATGCAGGCCCGGACTAGTCGAAGGGACGATCGGTCACTAGCTTTTTTCAGCCAAACAAAATATTTTTTGACATTTCCATTCCGGTTTTTGTGAAGGGGTCAAATCCCAGGATTGTGCCATTTTTCCATAAAACCCTGAAACACGCATTTTCTACAATTTTATTCCCTGCAACTTTAGCTTTGACAGTAAATCTCCTCCATTATTGCATAGTTAACCAAATAGACTATCTGCTTTCGTACATAGCCTAGAAACTCAATTTCGTACGTTCCATGGGTCACAGTTAGGGAACCAGAGACCCGATACCAAAATGAACAACTTCCTTGCTGAGTTGCGAAAAAGTTTCACCGACTCTCGAAAATCCACGTTTTTGGACACTTCTTCGACCGGTTTTGCTAACAAACAAGTTTAGGATGATCGGTAAAGCCGTTTGGAAAAAAAGTGGAGACGGACCGACGACCAGAAAGACGAACATTTTTTATCTATTGCTTTGTATTGCTTGGGAAGACCAAATTTGTTGACAAGCAACAAATAAGAAAAAATCAATTTGCATCTATCAACAAACAAAGTTTGTCTGATTGACTGAACTTTTTTTTAATGCTGATTCGTCATCTTTAGACGATAATAGATCGATCTACGGCATTTTAAAATAAAATTGTATGTAGTAAACGTATAGGACCTTTGTACTTCGTACGGGTCCAACAAACAGCCGAAAAAAGGATGACATTTAGAATGTTGTCAACAAACATAATGCTGTGTTTAAAATCCAAACATGGATTGGTAACGATTGGTAATATCTAAAACATACAGTGAATCCATATGAAGTCACATAATAATACCAAACAGAAATTCCGTATGTTATACGTAAATGACAAATACATAAAACACAAATCTGGAGGCCAAATTATGTTGAACACAAAAACAAACGACAATTTAATATCATGCGCAATGTTTGCCTTTAATTATACGTGTCTGCAGTCACATACACGGAACATATTCACCTACTAAAGAATTACAAAATGCTAATACCGTTTCACATAGAGTTACACACCTTTAACGATTTTGTCTCAAAATAAAACATGAACAAAATATCAATCTCCAATATTTTTTATTTTAGTAAAACAACCGGTTCAGCATACCTTAGAAGTAAATACAAAATACGTCATAAGCTAAAGCAATGTTTATAGTACGAAAAAAAAATAAATCTTCAACACTATTAAGCCGACTAATACAATTGGTTGCTCCGGATGAGAGTAAAAAAGTATTTCCTCAGAAGGCCGTCTTGAAGGTTTCTCTTTTTGTGTTAGTTCGAATGACTAGCTGTTAATTAATTAAATGCAATTTAAAGTGTGAGAGAACTTTAGATTTAGAAATTTCTTCGACCCTGCTCACAACGAATTTTATGCGCTCATATCGATCGTTCATTGCTTTTTTATTAAAATCTCCGCATTATTTTAACATTTATTATTTTTTTAAAATTATTTTACGTTATTTATTATTTTGCTTATTTTTTTATTTTACTTTACTTTGAATAGGTCACGTAGAGCAAGTACAGATGTTGGCCTATCATTGAGTACAGACAATATAGGTCCCCGTCCATTCAGGTAATATAACACATTTTTATCTTTAAAAATAACTTTTTTTATGATCATGAGTTAATTATATTTCATAATTATATTTTTTATTTTCATTTTAATTTCTTTATATTTGTAACTTTAAATCAGTAATTTCGTAATTTTTTCAATTAAAATTTCGCTACCGTAGAATTATGTTTTTTATAGTTGCTTGAAATGGGAAAACACAATGAATTCGCGTGCAATATGTCATTCAATTGCAATTTTATGCATTTGTATTGTCAACTTATTTGTGTGAAATTACCCATTCGGCTGAAGTTAGTTAGCATTTAATATTATTTCAAAGATAAGGAGCTCCCTAATGTACGTTTCGTTAAGTCAGGGTAGCCGGCCGTTTGCGGTCTCGCCTTGGTCAATACTGCGACTAAATTCGTCAGAGGCTTAGTGTGAGTAAACACCGTAATTTTTGTGGTGAGTTCAGAATTTGTACGTAAGGTATGGGTGTGTAAATAAAAATTCGTTCAATTGTATGGAAACGGTGTCTAACTCGTACCTGATCCACGCTGCCAGATCAAATACAGATTTCTTTTCTCCCACACAGCCCATTTGATATCGGCGTTCCATCAACCCGTTTTTATTTCTCTCTTCTTAGACGTAATTTATCATCAGTTGAGATTCTTGTCTTTTATTATATGAATTGCATTGAAATTATGGCGTGCTGACGAAATATCTCTGCTCTATGCACGAAATATAACCGGACAAAATAACCACTCAAAAAAAAAAAAAAACACCGGCAGATAAAACCCCAAGCCGAAAAAAACTGAAAAAAACCGGACTAAATAACTCGGGACTAGATTTATCAGTTTGGGACGACCTAATGTTGGTCTTGAAACGCAGATCCTAGAATCATTTGTTCCTTCTCCCATACATCATTTAAATCGTTAGGTGAGCCTTCCTAGTCCAACTTTGATAGTTTCAGGCGGTCTCACAACGAAGTCCCCAAGAATCTTGCGCCTAGTTTGGAGAAATTTAGCTCAGGACTTAATAACCACATACCAAATACCTCCGTAATTACAAACATTAGCAAACAGGCAAACAGCAGCTCACGCTATGGTAGAGCTGCGAATATCTATCACAGTCTGCAAACATAAAACTTCTGGGAGGCCTGCGCGTCATGCCGTGAACTTAATTGCGAAACGAAAAAAGCCATGTTGAGGGGCTGCAGCCTCGCATAGGGGGTCAAGGGGGAGTTTCTTTCCTTTGCCTGGTTAGGGGCAGAGCTTCATGTACGTTAAGTCGCCTGCAGGGTCTGAGCCCTTGTATTTCGAATTCTACATAAAATTTTTTTTTGTAGTTGATATTTTGCTCATTAAAATCGGTCCAGTGTATGCGATTTTTGTTCTTTCTTACGAGAACGAGACAAAGGTTGGGTGTTCGATATAGAGGTTTGGTGTCAAAGGGAAAGTTGTGCTGGTGCAGGTGATGTGTGGATGTGTAGTGTAAGTAGTGAGTGTTGTTCGCAACGAACGGAATGGAAGATCTATGTCACTGGAACTTCAACAAAGGGAAGTAATAATGTTCAAAAGTGAGCCTGAATGAAGTGTTTCTGGATTCAAGTTCTGTAAGGAAATCTTAGAGCTTCCAAAGCATTGACGACTACCGATTAAATATTTAAAAAGCGAGTCCAGAATTGAATGAATTTCTAATCGACGAATGCTTCATTGACTTTTGCAGATCAGCGTACGTACCAATGCGAAGAGTCAACTGCACGTCTTCCAAGAGTTTAAAATTGACGTGAGGAACAATTTTTATCGCTCTACCTATCGAGAGTGCTAGGTGCTGCATGAGACCCTATCTAATTTTCCACTGTGTTCTCTCTGCGAATAAAGTATTTCGTTCCACATCGGATAGTATTGTTGTAAAACACTAAGTTGGGACAATTCAATAGGATTAGAGAGGTAGTTGCTTCCGAGTGATCAGAATGACTCGACTCTGTATTGTGCATACTTTCGCTTTGCGTGTAGATGGCAGAGTTAGTACGCCACTCGCTAGTACATGGCTGGGAGTGACTTTTCAAGAATATTTTGCCTAACGTGAGGGTCCGATTTTAAGTACCATATAAGTCATTTAAATATGAAATAATAATCTTATGTTGGCTTATTAATAGCGGATATTAGCTGTTGCTAAAAAATTACAAACGATTTTTTTCCATATTTATCTCAGAAAATATATTCAAATTCAATAAAAAAACTAAGTCAAGGTCAACGAAAACATGTATCACATTAGATTTTCTTTTTTCAGCTTGTGAATGTACTTTTATTCTGCAAATACCAACTCCGTGCCGTGTTGCTGACACGCAAATGTCACAATGATTTACCTTTTGTTAAACATTTCTTCTGCATTACGTTTAATCACAAAAACGTTCGAATGACAGAACGTAGACTATATTTGCAATTAAAAAACTTTACTTTAATTTATTAATGTCGGTTTATAAATCAACAGTGTTGCTACACATTGTCAGACTTAGTAGTGATATTAATAACACGTTTCATTTATTGTGATTCAGAGTTTACTCTTTAAAAAATTGCATTGTTGTTTCTTCGTTGTTATCATATCAGCTCATTAATTTAAATTTCTTTGGGTGAATAAACTGTTTTCGGCGCAATTTATTGAAAATTTTAACAAAATTAAGAATACATCGAAACACCAATTATAAAATTTTTTTCATACTAGCTCCCACCTTTTGTGTGGATCAGGTCCCCTGATTGAATTTAAAAACGAATATAAACTAAGTGTTATAAATATACAGATAGAATTTTAATAGAATATTTTAACTTATTCCGGTTCCATAAAATCCAAAAATCACTAAATAGTATATTTTCACTCCTTTAAAACATCGCTTAGTTAGGGTGTTACAGTCGAAGTGTTCGCTTTTTAATTACATTTGTTAAAACAGCTTCGACAGCTATCGGTATTTTATCACGTCCAGTGGCATATTATAAATATAGACTGTTAGTCTTTGTCAAAAAATTAACACAAATTGAAGCAAAAGAGAAATGCGAAATGTTTATTAGTGTTGGTAAATTACGGAAAATTTATGTAAACTACGTACGATTTAGGTGGATTACGCATTTTCAGCTTCAGCAGAACAAATCAGCGTGAATTGTGTATGTGTTGGTGTGCGGCGTGCATACTATTTTCATTTTTCAGCTAATGCTTACATAAACCTAGATAAGAAAACTATCATTTGTTTTTGGTTACGAACGAAATTATCGATCGTTTATTTACATAAGATGCATTTCGTAAAATATTTTCAAAAGAATTTACCCATATATAGCTTTTCCAGTCTACAGCTATCACACGTTTTTTTCCTATCTATTTGAATTAATTTGGGGTAATCTATGTATGCATAAGGGATCATTCCTAAAGGATGTTACGCGTGACAACCATTTACATCTCTTTCTATCACATTTGTATGCCAATCTTGCATCTCTTTGCACGCGTGACATACTTTAGGAACGATTGCTAAAGGTTGAAAAAATATTATCATCTTACAACACGGTATTTTATACATCGTATATGAATGTACACACGGCGTAAATCTACTTCGATTTAAAAAAAAACATAATCAAAGACCCGTACGTATTAGAATAGATGTGGCAGACAGAATAGATGAGGCTACCGAATAAATGTTGCAACTCGAACGTATCTGAACAATAAAAATGAGCAAGCGAATCAATGTTTTAAGTTTTTTTAGAACTATAAGAATTTAAAAGATCCATAGAAAATATCCAAGGTAATGTCAAAGACCCTACTGAAGTACGTCTTTTGACATGTAAGACCTTTATTTTCCACCAACTTTCTAACTGCCATAGTTCTAGAGATATGAGTCATCCCTAAAACTCAAGAAGTGACCATATCCCAAGAATTGGGGAATATTTCCCCCAAAACTTGAAACATGTGTTCGCTTAAATTTAATTCTCTTCAACTTCGTCTTTGGAACCAGCTTTCTAACTCTCATAGTTCTGGATTATTATTAATCGTATGGTTTTACATTTTTCTTCTAGTATCTAACATTTTTTCTTGTCATTTATATTACAATTTCTTATGCCTAAGTATGTATCTCATTTTGTTATGTTGATATTTAAGACAAATTCGTCGGGAGGTCACATAGTAACAGGTCCGACGAGCCGAAGCGACGATGTTGTGCATTTTGTGCGATCCATTGAATGGCCATCATCATTCACACCATGTTCTTTGCCCACCATATTTTGAATGTGTTGTATGTCCAGTACAGCGGGATCTATGGTTGACTAGTTGGGATGTGCCAACGTTTTTCCCATCAATTTCATTGCTTGACGATTGGCGCCAAGTCACCGTTGACATGCATTATATATCATCATATATCATCAATATTGCCCTTTCGGCGATTTCCATTTGAATTTTTCATTTCATTTTCATTTCATTTATTTCTAATTAATTTCTCAGGGTAACAAACGTTTGCGTAGCTCCAATATGTCATTGAACAATTCGAAGGAGTTACTAAAATTTAATTTAATTTGGCTTTATTTACTTAAGTAACTTAGAGTCTTTTTGCAACATCAATTCTATTTGCCACATCTATTCTGATGGGTACGGGTTCCTTGCATATGTTTTTCTTAAAAAAATGAAAGAAACATTACTTTTCAATACCATATTTCGTATGTGTTTTTGGAACTGTTTCGATTGACTTGTGTACTTGTATTCAAAGCTAGTCTCAATTGCTTCTATGATTTTAGACACGCACAGAGAATGAACTGTTTCGACACGACGTTTGTAACCAGCAGAATTGGGACCCGGCAATTCGTGTGTTTTACGTTCTAAATAAAATAAATCTACAATAAAAATTTTGTCCTTCCGACTGTCTGTCATTAAAAATACTAGATGTCACATTGTAATTCGCATACCTTTAAAATTAATTCATCCAACAGAAATTTATACATTGAAACGAAAATAAATTTTAAATCTTTTGCACATAAAATATCACAGAAAGAACCATGAAAAGTCATTATATTTGGAACTCAAGATTACTTCGCAAAAATGTGAACTGTGAATTTGAACTGATTCCTATACGCTCTCACAGTATACATGAGCTGTAATTTTGAAATAATTTGTTATTTACGCAGAATTGTTAACATCGCTCTTAACGTGTTTTGTTCCCTTGCTGTTTCGTTTTCCATTTATTCGAATGAATGAATGAATTTTAGATTGAATTTGTTTGATGAAAAATTAATAAAGTTACATCACGACTTCGAAACAAAAATACTACAGACTTGAATTGGAATTATGCTGTACTGAATTAGGACTGTTACTTATTTGTAATTCCTATGATCAATGAATATTAATTCTATATTTTCATTGTCTCATACGACGTGGCATTCACTTTTTAAATGTTAATTTTCGCTTAACCAAATAAGTAAAAATGTGTCGCAAACTCAAGTATATATCAACTTCAAAATTAACGCTACCAATACGAACAACCACATAAATATTTCCCTATTGTTGAAACGGTCGATGATCTAAGATTACCAAAAAATTGTTACTTTATTTAGCTGAACATGAACATTCCAAACGGAATTGTACTTTTAAGATATTTTACTACTAACGTAAAAAATCCAAATTTTTATAAACAACTACAAATCTAATGATTTATCTAAATTCATTCATTGATGTCTCGGTATATAAAAAGCCAAATGGCCTTGTCAGTATAACGTTGATACAGCGATGTAATAACTCTAACGAATTTATACAAACTGGCTTTTAATAGTAGATTACAGGTCAAACCATGCAAATTGATTGTTACATAACTGCAAAGTTTACGGAGTCGAGCCAAAGGCGAGATGCAGCAATGACACTTGTGTAAATAGCAACCTGTATCCGGCTTTAGCGTATAGCTACCACCCGGTACAGTTGAAAACAACAATTTTATTTTTCTTTCGAAAACCGAATGAATGTCAGCTCCAAAAATATAGGTCTAATTCAATTCAAATATTTGTTAACGTTTCGAAAGTCGTTTTGAAAGTAATTCCAAGTAGCTTCACTGGCATTAAAGATCCTTCACTGACATAAAATATCTCTAAATATCAGCTGTGGCAAGTAATTTGTCTACACGTAAATGCTTGGATTCCAATATTGGCATGTAAAATCTCGCACAAAACTTTTCTTTTCAACAAATTGGCACACACCACACATTCTCGCACGTACTTTGTAATTATGTGCAAAATTTCCTTAAGACCACGGAAAAAGGAGAATCTCGCACACACTAACGCGACCTACTACGGAACTTGTTCAATTTGTACATGAAAAAAACCACATTATATGAAAAATTACGTTTTTATTAGTCAGATATAAAATGGGTAAACGCAAGGAAATCCGAAATTAGTTTGAACACGAATTTGTACTCAAGCGTACATTTTGGCATATGATTAAACCGATCATCCGTAAAAAGATTTGTCATAATCCGCCACTTTGATAGTACAGAAAAGGAAGACTGATATAACCAAAATATTTTTCCCAATCTCAGAAATTGGAAATTTATCAATTGCAGGAATTGGATTTCTACCACCCGCAAGTGATAGTTCGAAAAAAGATTTTGATAATCTAAAAATAGCGAAATGATGTACCTAATGACACGCTATTAATGTAGACTGGCAGTTTTCGACAAAAAATTAACATAAAATGAACCAAAAGTGCAATGCGAAATGTTTAATAGTGTTGGTGAATTTCGTAAAATTTATGTGGATTACGTATTTTCAGCAGAACAAGTCAGTGTGAATTGTGTGTGTGTGTGGAATGTGCATACTGTACATAAATTTCGTATTTCATTTTTGCTTCAGGTGATAGTTAGGTAAACCCAGTATATTATATATTATTATATCATTGATACCGAAAAAAGATTTTGATAATCCTAAAATAGCAAAAGGATGTACCGAAAGTACGATTTTCATAATTCTAAAACAGTAAAGTGATAGTCAGAAAAAAGATTTTGATAATGCGAAAGGAAAATGCTAATAATAAATAATAATGCTAATTTCATTTCATTTCATTTCATTTCATTTCTGACAAAATTTTTTTAAATTAGAAATTAATTGTATAGCGTAACTCCAGAGTGCTATACTAGCAGTTTGAGGGAGCTACTAAAATAAAATGGGGTGTTTATGCGCAATACTCCTTAAGTACCTTGGCCTCTATCCACCTACTCCTACATCCTATCCTACCCGTGGTTGACACCTGTTATAGCGAGCAGCCTGCATGAACAATCAGGTAACCAACCCTGGTGTAGTAGTGTGGGTCACTTAGCTGAAGGATGAGGGGGCTGTCTTCGGGTAGTACCTAAACGTCACGTATAACGAGAGCCGAATGCACCTATGCATCTCAAGATGGGATGACGACTTAGTATGGTGGCGGATTACCTCAACGGCAAGAGACAATGGCGGCATACACAGTCCTAGTCAGACGGACTACCATCACTCACCAATCCGCAGCGGCGAGCGTGGTGTTTTAACGCTAGCTTGATGATTTGCCTATGACCCTATGAGGGAAGAAGTGGGTTGGGCGTATGGTTAACAACCAACACCGTAAAAAAGCAACTTGTTATGAAACTAACAGCAAGGCCTCGGATCGGACAGGAAAAATCGGCAACGACCAACGCTACGAAATGGACTTCTCGATATCGACTTCAATTTAGTAACTTGGAATGTGAGAACTTTGTTGCGACCGGGAGGACTGTGAACTTTAACAGATGTTTTGAAGAAGGGCAAATCCGATATAACTGCCGATGCGAACTTATTGAAAAGTCGGGAATATTCGTTCTACTACAGCGGAAAAGAAAACATATCAGGAGAGTTTGGCACAAGCTTTGTTGTAATTGGAAAATCAAGAGACACTGTGATGAGTTTTCAACCATTCGACGAGAGATTGTGCTCTCTTCGCATTAGAGGCAAATTCTTTAATATTACCCTCATTAATGCGCATACACCCACATGAAGGGACACCGCCCCTCGACCCCGTTTTTTTATTTTTCCATTACATTCACGGCCTGTAGCGCTACTTTTTCAACAATTTTTTTAAGGATTCAAAATTAAACCAACGTTTATTTTGTATATACCTGATGTACAAAATTTACTTTTTGTTGTATAAGATAAATTGCGTTAGTGTACAAAAGGTGGTACTTTTTGTGTACAGAAAAAATTAAGAGCGAATTCTTCAACCAGGTTGTATGAAGCTCAAATACATCATCTCTTCGGTTTTCCTAAATTTGATGTTAACCGAATCTGTGCACTATCCTATCCTAGGAAATCGTAGGAGAAAGTTTAAAAAAAATGTTCGGCCGCCAGAGGTGGTCAGAAGTACATTTCCCAAGACTGATTGTATTTGGCTGAAATTCACTCAATGTTTAGATATTAGAGACTAGATTTTTTAAAAATATAATAACTTAAAATTATTACGTGTCATGGGGCGCTAGAGCGGTCAGAAGGTAAAAACACACTGTTTTTGGAGTGCTCTAGAGGGCGCTAACAGCGGTGACCAATAAAACCTAATATATGGCGAAAGGGGCGAGAGGCGCAATGATTCCAAGTTTTAGAAACACCGTAGAGATCTTTTGATTAAAACTGTGGTCTTGGTAGTCATTTTTGTGAAAAACTCGAAATTCGGGAGCGTTTCTCTAAGTCTATTTATCACATTACGAATGGAATCACTTCAAATGCCTTTCTAACCATACCTCACTCGAAAAAATTAGTTCAAAATTGAAATTTTGGCGAATATTTGAAAGAGAGGAATCACAGTATCTCACCGCTGAGAGTAGTCCAAATTAAATTAAATCAAAATGGAACCAAAAAATTTTCGCCAAAGGCATTTTAAATGGCTTTTCGAAAAAAATATTTTCGGGGTATTTCGGTCAAACGTGGGAAAATTGTCACCAGAATGGGATGTTTTCAGATTCTAATACTCCCACGCTTGACCGAAATGTCCTTAAGATATATTTTTCGAAAAGCTTTTCAATTGCCTTGTTCGAAAAAATTGGTGGAAAATTGGGGATTTTTGGCTCCATTTTGAGTTTAATGTAATTTCGACTACTCTCAGCGCAGCGGTGATCTACTGTGATGCCTCTCATTCAAATAGTCCGCAAAAATTCAATTTTGAAACGATTTTTCGAGTAGAGTGTAGTATCGTAGTACATTGTAATCGTTACGTTAATAAATTAATATCATCAGTTACTTTAACACAGCACTAAAATATGGACGTGTTTTTACTTATATTCCTCACGATATTATATAGAGTATAGTTAGAATGGTATTTGAAGTGGATTTTCGACAAAAATAATTTCGCAAAAATCTAGTTGATTATGGTAGAGGTAGACTTAGAGAAACGCTCCCGAATTCCAAGTTTTTCACAAAAATGACTAACAAGGCCACAAACAGTTCGAACCAAAATATCTCTATGGTGTTTCTGAAACTTGGAATCATTGCGCTTCTCACCACATATTAGATTTTGTTGGTCTCCGCTGTTAGCGTCCGCTAGAGCCCTCCAAAAACAGTGCTTTCTTTACCTTTTAACCCCTCTAGCACGTGACATTTTTAAGTTATTATCTATTCTCACATATCTAAACATTGTGTGAATTTCAGCCAAATGACCCCGGTGCAGGGGTATTTTTGACCATCTCTGCCGGCCGAACAAGATTAAAAAAAACAATATTCTTCTACGATTTTCTCAGGATAGTTCACATATTCTACTGACACCAAAATTCGGAGAATCGATGAGGTGGTGTATATCATTGGTTGAGGTATTCGCGAATTCACTCTTAAATCGTTAAAAACATTGGTTTGCTGAATTTATATTTTCTACGATATCAATTTTTAATTTCTGGAACATCAATTTTTAATTTCTGGGATATCTATTTTTTATTTCTCAATTTGTATTTTGTGGGATATCACTGTGCCGGATTATCAATATCTTTATTTGGGATATTAGTGTCCTATTTTTTAAGATAGACATAGATCAAACGTATGCTCCAGTCTGACCGTGATCATCTTATCGGCGTTAAAGCTCTACCAAGTGTTGAAGTATTGGATTCGAATTTTAAGGTAAAAAAGGAAACGGATGATCTTGTGCATAGGCACTTTACGTTTTCATCTGGATTCGAGAGCTTTCTATAGAAATTAAGCCTGTGATAAAACATTTCCCCTTATGGAATCCGCCTATTATATTTGCTGATTAGCAACTTAGACTCGGACTTAGAGTTTCTTCTTGGTAAAACAGTTCAAAGCCAAACACAGGCACTGTTTTTAACAGATGTTAGGCGCACTCGTAAAGGAGAACACAAACGAGCAATTTGAATTGTCGATCTCAGCAATTCTGTGACATAAGAATCATCTAAATACGACGAATTTGCAATTTTTATGAAAATACGTGAGAATCGCAATTAATTGACGCGAATTAGAAAACTTTCTAATTTTCCGAAATCGGTGTTGACAGTTCTCGATTCTGAACATTGATCGAAATACAACGAAATTGCTCATCCCAGCAATTCTTAATTTATCGTTTGTTTTCTGCTTAAGAGTGTCGATTACACTATAAATACACCAATTGCGCCTCTCATTTAAATACAAAATGGGTGTCTTCAGTTGCGGATTCAACTCGGCTGCAGTAGTCAGAAACGTAATTCTGGGCAACTCTCACAGTTTGCGACGTCAATTTCGCGCTAGCGGCATAAAATTATTAAAATAATATAAGATTTATATAAATTTACATATTATAGCAGCATTTCCTCCCACACAAAACAATACAACAACATTGTATAAGTTATTCGTCTTTGCTATTATTATTTATATTTATTTCTAAAATTAACTCAAAAGATTAAGCTCATTTACATTATCATAGACGTAGATGAAATACAATTTTTTTGGTTAAATAAGTTTTTACTCACATTTGTTAGAAATCTTAACTTATTGAGATTCATGAGCTTAATGAAAAATTATGTTAATCGGCCGATTTTTCTTGCTTTGTTTTTTTTTATTTAAAGGTTTCACGCTATGAAAACTAAAAAGCATTGCGTGTTGTTTAGAGCCGTTATGTACAACTATTACCTTTAAAACTGTTTTTGAATTGGATTCCAATTATTTTTCTGTTTTATGAGCACTGTGAACTGACCCGTTGAGAACAGTCTTGACTTTTATATTTGTTTACATATTTGTGGCATATAAACACGTCATTTCTGACCACCTTTCAGGTGGTTTTTCGTGTTTTCATTCCACACACATCGCTTGTTAATTGTTGTGCTTACGAGTGAAATTATAGCACTTGCCTCCGGTTCGGGCTACAAGCCACCCACTCCTCAAAAGAACAAAACAAGCGACATAATATACTACTTCATTTTGCTCTTAGCTAATTATTGAAATAAAATCACTGCAGATAATTTTGTTTCAATTCGATGTTTGTTGTTATGTGATAAGAAATTTTTTGTGCTTCATATCAGAGAAAGTTTTTTTAAAGTCTTTTAATTAGATGAGAAAATTTTCCATAATCGGAAGATGAAACGCATGAATAAATAAGTTTATTGATTACAAAATCTAATTTTATTTTAATCATATGCTTCTTTCGTTTTTCTTCTTTGTCAACAAATAAGAACTCGTGATTAACGTTTACCTTTTCGATTGTGTTACAGGAGCAAATCAAGAAGTGTTGATCATGGCTTAGCGGCTCCATACGATTTGGATTCATTGAGGTCTAAAGTCGAAGGGCGATTTGACAGTGTGGAACGCTTATCGAAAGGTAAGCCAACACTAGACACATCACATTTTTGGCACCACGCTGCTGCCAAAAGTTTTAAAGTATTGTGCACCAGGTACATGTCGCTGGCACCCCCACCAGTTTGAACTGTATCGAATTAAAGCTATTTCAATTGGGCTAGTTTTGGGCTGGCGAATGCACATAGCCATAAGTTTTCGGCTGCTATAGAACTCCAGCCCAAAATGATTTTAGTGGTCGAATATGTCGTTTTGAGGTTTTCGTATGAAATCAATGCTTTCTTCGCTCGGTATATAGCTCAAACGACTGAGGATTGGAACCAGCCTCGAGTTTTGGGCTGTTGTCGAACCGAAGTTATTCAACTTTTAATCAAAAAAACCATGTCGTTTTAGCTGTTTTCGTGGCTAAATCAAGTTTTGGGCTACTCTCAAACCGAAGTGACTTAAGCGAAAAACCACGTCGTTTTCACTATTTCAACATTGATACCGGCCTCATCTTTTGAACTGTTTTCGTGATGTTGACCATATGACTCATATATAAGTTAAAAATCATTTAATGTAGATTTTTTTTTACATAAAACCAAATATTAATACTGTTAGAATCGGAGTTTCCACGATTAAAAAATGAAAATCAAAAAAATTGTATGCAAATTTAAGCATCGATGTCAAAATCTCTTTCGTATTACTTCACTAACGTGATTCTGAAGACAGGTAGGTGGTCTATGCAACCACTCGATGTTGGATTAGAAAAGCTGTTAAGCTGTTTATTATTTATTTATCGTATGGTTTCTTACATCTAATTTTACATTATTATTAGGCTAACACTTTTTATTTACTTTCATTCAATAGTTTATTTGTTTGTCATATGCTATTGCCGGGGAGGTTGGTTAGCCAACAGTTCCGACGACCGGTTGACGACATCTATTGTCTACCACACGAACCTATTGTGTGTTATGGGCTGCCGTAATCGTGTCTATTTTTTTTAGATGAATGCTTTTTTGCCACCATGTGTGGTAGGTTAGCGGAACTACCATTGTGTCAGCATTTTCCCACCAATTCTGATGACCATTCATTTGTGTACATTCCTTTTGAGTGACGTCAATGTATGTACCTGTTTCGTTACGAGTATCGAATCCTGTAACTAACCAATTCAGACAAAGCATTGAAGCTTGGGTGAACTTGTGGACGTTTCTTAACTATATTTTTGAATGAAAAATTCTTCCATTACCGGGAATCGAACCCGGGCATTTTTGATAGAAAGCCACCACGTCCAGCTGTTGGTAGAGTTTCTTAATGATTGCGGCACAACAGCGTCAACTCACAGGAGTGAATGTAAAATCGTAGTTTCGAATGGAAAATATATTTCAGTGAATGCTTGTACATTCACAGAAACGGTTTGTGCATTTAACACTGTGCACTGAGATTGAATGTGCATTCGAAATAACGCTTGCAAATTCACTGAGACGGAATGTGCATTAGAAATAATGCTTGCACATTACTTGAAATTGGTTGTGCATTCGAAATAACGCTTGTATTTTCATTGAAATGGAATGTGCATTAGAAATAAAGCTTGCACATTCACTGAAACAGATTTTGCATTGGAAATAAAACTTGCACAACCACTGAAACGGATTGTGCTTTCGAAATAAAGCTTCCACATTCACTGATAAGGTTTGTGCATTCGAACTTAAGCTTTTACATTTAACCGAATGTGCATTGAAAATAAGTCTTGCACATTCATTGAAACGGATTGTGCATTCAAATTAAAGTTTGCACATCTACTGAAATGGAAAATGCATTGCAAATAAGGCTTGCACATCAACTGAAATGGAATGTGCATTCGAAATAAAGCTTGCATATTCACTGAGACGGAATGTGCATTCCAAATAACGCTTGCACATTCACTGAAACTAATTGTTCATTCAAAGCATCCTCCTTGGGATTCGGCTACTTCTAGAATCAGGAGAGATGACTCAAATCTCTACAACTATGACAGATGGAAATTTGCTTCCAAAGCCAAAGTTGTAGAAAATAACATTTTAGTTACTCAATGTTGTGTTGCTTGAGTTGTTAACCAAAAATGAACCACTTCCTAAGCGAATTAGCTTTTCATTGTTTACCCTTACATTAGGTCATCATGGCTGTAACAGTATTTTTTATTTTTACAATAATAAGGTGATAATTTGAAGTTTCTAGAACTTGCGTATTAAATATATCACAAAAATTTTCTAATTAATTAATAGATTTTTTTCTATTCCGTAGATTGCATCTGGGTTCAATAATATTGAAAAATTGGAAAATACGTTACGCAAGAATTGTCTTTTGGCTAAAATATACAGAAATCGTACTACTTTCGTATGAAGGAGTTGCAGATTGAACAATTCAATTAACTTTATTCATACAACACAAGTAGTCTCGTATGTGCATGGTTTAGCAAAAACACTACATTCCCACGCAACCTACCAATAGAATATCCCATTGTTGTTGCCATTATTTATTTATTCTTATCTACTTTCCTTGGATTCTACCGGCAACATTTGAGTGAAAGTTCTATTTGATCGATTTCGTGCTATATATTTCAAGTCGGTTTTGACTCGTCTTCAGGCTATTGTCTGTAAGATGGACTTGTTTATCATTGTTGAACTAATCTTTTCGGTTATTATTTTCCTAATTTCTCACCTTTTTTCCATGGTTCTATTCCCTAATTTAACTTATATCTACTATCACTTTTGGTTTTGTAAGAAACTTTTAACTATTTGCATAAACTATATGAAACATAAATACGTAAATATCACAGACTTATTTTATCACTTGTTGACATTTATTATTATTTATTTTGTTTTTAGTAGTTTGGACCTTCATGTGTTTGTTAATTTATTTGTTATATGTATTTTCTTGAACGTTTTGTACGATTCGTGGATTAATGCAATTCTTTGTTTTGCATATATGTTCGGCGATTATCCTGTGTCTGTAATTTGGTATATGGTCCAAAATAATCATTTTGTCATAATCAAATTCGTTATTGGTTCTTATTGCGTGGATGATGAGGCCTGATGTATCTGTTGTTTTTTTCTTTTTTGTATCACTTTTATGTTTATTATGTCTCTGTTTGGTTTGTTGTTTTATCTGGCCAGTGTACTTAGACACACAATTTTTGCCGTTCAGTTGGTAAATTACTCTGGATATGCAATCGAATGGAACTTTGTATTTCAATCGTGTGTACAAATTACCGACATTGTTCGTGATTTTACATCGAATAGATAAGTTGTATTTCTTCAATTCTTTTTTATACGTTCTGACTTTCCCGGGTTGGTATGAACTTCATTTTTTCCTGTTCTTTTTTTGGACCATTGTAGAATCTTTCCGTCCGATTTTTAATTATTTGGTTGACAAATTCGTCTGGATATTCATTATCTTTTAATAATTTTCTTACTATTTCCAAGCCTTTTGGTCTCTCTTCGGGGTTGGTAAAGCATATGGACAGAGCTGCTGCGATATTTCTCTTGTGGGTCGTTGGATTGTTGCCTTGTTGAAGCGATTTGACGACATAATGACCGCTATCCCTGAAAACGAAAGCGAAAAGATTCTCGACACATTCAACAAGCACCACCCCAACCTCAAATTAACCATCGAAGAGGAAAGAAACAAATCCATAAACTTCCTCGGCATGACACTGAAAAGAGAGATAATGGAAAAATAACCACACAATCGTATCGAAAGGAAATCGCTTCAACAAGATATCTTCACTTCCAAGACAATCCAACGACCCACAAGTGAAATGTCACTAAAAAATACAAATACCAAATAAATTAACAACCTAGACCGAAGGTCCAAAGTAGTTAAAACAAAATAAATAATATAAGATGTCATCAAGTGATAAAATGAAGACGTGAAGGCGAGTCAAAACCGACTTCAAATATATAGCATGAAATCGATTAAATAGAACTTTCACTCAAATTTTGCCGCTAGAACCCAAGAAAAGTAGATAAGATTTATAATCAATGGCAAAGAAAACTCCCAAATTAATTATTGTCAAAACATCTGTTGGGTTTATATACGAAGTTGGTGCAACTGGGTTTATAATCAAAGTTTTCGAGTTGTTTTTGATGATGTTGACAAACCCAAGTTGACTGTTTGATTGGTCTGGTCTCATGAATTTTCTGGACTCCCTTTTTCCTGACTCTTTTCAGAATCTCCTTCCCATCATAATCAAAGTTGTGATGGTATAAGACAGTTTCGAACACATGTCTTAGTAGTGCCGTTTTTTAGGGTTATTTTCCATGTTTTTTACATGAAAGATGTGTCAACAACAATATTGAACCCAGTTACAATCTGCGATATAGAAAAATTTATTAATTAATAAGAAAATTATTGTGAGATATGTAATACGTACGTTCTAGAGGAGTGAAACTTCAAATTATCACCTTCTTATTAAAAAAAAAAAATTTGTTGTTATAGATTATGGTCGTCGGTAAGACCACCGAATGCAGGGGTAAATAAATAAAAACCTAATTCGCATAATAAGTGGTTTATTTTTGGTTAACAACTCGTGTTGCTTGAGTTGACATTGACTAACTGATTGCTTAAGAACCAGCAAACAACATTAAGATAAAATTTTAGAGAACACATATATCGAATTGAAGGGCTGCACGATAAGTTTTGAGTCTGTCTCAGTAGAAAAAAAAACATTTTTCGTAAAATACATTATTGCCACCGGAAAGTTTGATCTTTTTTAACAATTTTGAGATGTTTTGTCCGAAAAAAAATTGGCCACACCCAGTACGAGGCTTCGAAATAGAACGCCTCCATTTTCATGAATTTTCGAAAATTGAGTGACTGATCATGACTTTTTGAGTTGACCAAGTCATTGAAGTTTTGATTTTCGGAAAAATCAATCGTTTTTGAGCAATCTTACACAAACCGTTCGGGAAAAAACTCTCCCAGTCGTGATTGTACACTGTACAGCTAGGTTTGTAAATTCTCAAAATTTTCGATGCTCTTCCAGACCATATTAGAACCGCTAGCAACTTATGCGCTGGAATTTATAAATAATATGAGGAGACCTACTGCTTTGGTTTGTCAAACTACAGAGTTTGGCTAACTCGAAAATGTTATTTTGTATGGGAATCTAGAGGTTACCTAACTTTCAAGCCCTTTGTGTTGTTTGTGGTCGACATTTGTTCGAACAAATCGGCTCAAAATTCCTAAAAAAGATCAAACTTTCCGGCGGCAATAATGCATTTTACGAGAAATGTTTTTTCCTAAACTCGTTTCAACATTTTTATGAACTTTTTATTTCTGCGCAGGTTATTTACACCGCAAAAATCTGCGCAGTAGTAAAAAGTTCATAAAAATATTGAAACGAGTTTACTGAGGCCCACAACTTATCGAGCAGCCCTCGTATATCGACTTGTACAATTGCCGTACTTATGGTGGTGACGCACTGGCTTTACACCAAAAATGCCCAGGTTCGATTCCCGGTAATGAAGGAATTTTTCATTCAAAAAATATAGTTGAGAAACGTCCACAAGTTCACCCAAGCTTCGATGCTTCGTTCAAATTGGGTAGTTACGGAATTCAATGCTCGTAACGAAACAGGTACATACATTGACGTCACTCAAAAGGAATGTACAAAAAAGAATGGTTATCAGAATTGGTGGGAAAAAGCTGACATAATGGCAATTCCGCTAACCATCCACAGATGGTGACAAAAACATTCACTTCAAAAATAGACACGAAGACGGCAGCCCATATCACACAATGGGTTCGTGTGGTCCTAATAGACAAGAGATGTCGTCACCCGGTCGCCGGAACTGTTGGCTAGCCAACCTCCCCGGCAATAGCATCCGACAAAACAAATATACTACTGAATGAATGTGTGTAAAGAAAAGTGTTAGTCTAATAATGCATAATTGTAAATAAAGATGTAAGAAACCATACGACAAATAAATAAATAAACTTATGGACAAACTAATAATATGGAGGGTTTTTGACATTACTTTGGGTATTTTTGTGGAGCGTTCGAATTCTGATTTTTAATATCGATTTTTTGGCAATTTCCATTGCAAGTTAATGTGGATGGTTACGTTAATTTTACCAGGCGCATTTTCAAAAGAATATGTTCATCAGGGGCGCCCAAAAATGTATGGGGAAATAAAAGTATCGAAAAGTTTGGGGCACCAACCGAAAAAGAAATGGTTTTTGATCCCTGACCAAGATAGTATATGGTCTTAACTTGATCCGAGACGATTTTGGGGTATCTCAAAAGCGTTAAACTCTAAAATTCAACGACTTTCAAAAGCACATATTATATTCACTCAAGTAATGAGAGAATCCAACGGTTGCTGTGGTGCAGTCGAAAGGTCTTAGGACACTCTTAAAATCGGCATAATGAAAGTAGACCAGAGAGTGTTTTCGTCCATATGTCCCACATGATTAAAGTGGTGCAATTTTGTCATGAATTTCAATCATGTGACACATATGGACGAAAACGCTGCCTGGTCTAATTTTTCTATGTCAATTTTAAGGGTGTCCTAAGACCTTCCAAATACATTACAACAACCAATAGTTTCACTCATTACTTGAGTGAATATGTGCCTTTGAAATTCGTTGAATTTTTACTTTAACGCTTTTGAGCTACCCCTAAATCGTCTCGGATCAAGTTACGCCCATATACAATCTTGATCAGGGATCAAAAATCTTTTGTTTTTCGGTTGGTGTCCCAAACTTTTCGACATTTTGTATTTTGGACACCCCTAATATTCATAAAAACCGGTCTTCAAGATGCCTGAAATCGGTTAACGGTTTCGACTTTTCGACTTTTCGACTTTCGACTTTCGACTTTTCGACTTTTTACCGATTTTGGAAAACCGGTTGCATTCCCTATCTACGATCATAACCGATTCAGCATTGTAACAGGGACAAGATAATTTTTGAATACATTGTCTATTCGTCATTACTCTGAACTGGACGAGTTATATTTAATTTCTCGATATACCTCCTGAATATTCTCTCAATTGAACCATGTGTCTAGACATTACCTCGGTTAATTTCTGTTCGATAAAATGATAAAATTTTAAATATTTATGATTAATTTAAATACGTAAACTTACGGGTCTTAGCTTATGTTTTTGTTACTACTTTTGGGGATAATTTTTTATTTCAGATGGAAAACAACGCGGATCAATACCAACCATTGCAACCAAAACCTACACAGTAAATTTAGTCTGCTTGCATATAACTTTATTTGTATTGATCCATACCACCTTTTAGGTTGGAAATCGTGATACACTTACATCTGTTGCTGCTCGTTTTGATACTACTCCCTCCGAATTAACTGGTTTAAATAAGTTAAATAGTTCATTCATTTACCCTGGTCAGCAATTGTTGGTACCGGATAAATCAGCTGTACGCGATGGAGAACAAGAAGATGACATATCCGGCAAATCTAGCCCGACAGACAAAGCTAGAAAATCATCTAGTGATGAGATTCCACTTGAAGAAAAAGGTTAGTTTATTAATTTTTGAGTTAAACTTCAAAAAACAGTCACAAAAACGCCATACGTTTAATCTTTGTCCATATAATCAAAGTAAAATAATTTCAAAAAATTACATTGGAAATGTTTTCCTCAAAAGAATTATTGCTACTTTGACGTGTTATAACAATGTATTTCGTCCACAGTAATACACAGTTTCCGTCTCCCCTTCATCTGACCTTTCGTTTTCCTCTACGCCAGAGTGTCCGAGGCACGGTGATCCGATTACTCAGTCCCATGTGGTTTAGATAATCATTTTCCTCTTTTATCAGCTTGGAGGTTGAGATGGGTGACATGAGCGCCTGAATCATTTCTTTACTGTCTGAACAGATTAAGATCTCTCTTCCCTGTGTCCCCAGCGGCAGTGATGCTTGAACTCTCATGAGAGCTGCGTAAACATCTGCCTGGAGGACGCTGGCCTTAGATCCATCAGTCAAAGACACCTTCCCATTTCTACACAAACAAGTTGGCCACCCATCTAGCCATTCTTGCCTGCTCGGAAATATCGCTTCAAATAAAGTCAGTTACCGGCGTCATCCGGTCTCTTGGCATGTCAAAAATCGAATCCGAAATAACGCCTCTAATTCTGCCATGCCCTATACGGAAGTACGGGGTCCACAAGACTTAGCTCCCTAACCTATCCGCAGTAGTGAAAGCTCTAGCCTTAGTTACTAAGTCCAGAGGTTGCATTGCTAGCAGCGTCTCCAAGGCCGCGGTGCTGATGCCCACTAGCCTTTATATCTCACTCAATTTTTTTCTTGCTTGACAAATCGTCATGGGTCGGATTACAGCCTCATATAGCCACAGAATGGTCTTAGACGACAGACCCCCGTTTCTCCCGAAGGAGCTCTTACAGATCCAAAACGCCGTCAAAAAGCCTTTTGTGCCTTGTCTTGCAGCCCAGTATGACCTCGAGTTATTTTACCCTTAGGACGAGTTCTAGGTCCACACTGAAGAGCCTGATCTTCCCCACCAGATGTGATCCTGTATTTCTTTTACTGAATAGCACAAGCTCTATCTTAGTGGGGTTGACCCTTAGGCCCTTCTCCAGACACCAATCCTCCATTACTCTTAGCGCAGCTCTCATGCGATCTTCCAACGTACTTTCAAATTTCCCTCTAGCTAGAACCGTCAGGTCGTCTGATTACCCTTGCGCATAGATTCCTTCTTCATTCAGTTTTCTGTCTTCGCTACCAGACTATGCAAGGCACAGTCCGTTGACATACTGTTCCGGTTTTCATGAAGTGGAAACTAGCCAGGATTTCATCCGTGATATAAAAGTCTATCAACGTTTTCATAATAAACGAAGTCAGACTGATCGGTCTGAAATCGTTGGCAAAGCAGTGGGAAGGCTTTCGCGGTTGCGGGGAGAAGGTTACTTTGACCTTGGAATATAACCCAGAGTCAATATTTCATACAACGGTCTCAGTAGGAACTCTCCGTTTTCTTTTATAATAGAAGGAAAAACCCTGTCGTCTTCCGGCGACTTAAAAGGCTTAAATTTTCCGATTTCCCCGAGAATCTTTGCGTAATCTGGAATGTTCTATTTTCACGCAGAACCCCTTCCAAGCCTCTTTAGCCTTTCTCAAAACTGTTTTTTAACAGCTTTTTGACCCGCTCTGCAGTTAGCCCAGTCCGCTTCCACTTTTGACCTTATGCCTTTATTCCATGCTTTCCTCGCCCTATGCCGTTTGCCGTCTGTCGCGACTTTCTTACTAGTCGAGATTCGAAATTTGTCTTTTAATCCACAAATGTGCCCAGATTATTTCATTTGCTATCGAATTCGACGCTTTAATGTATTGCCTAGAATTTTTTTAGCGTTACGTCACAAAGGGGGAGGGGGAGTGGGTTCGAGGTTGCGTGACATAACCATGACAGGGGGGTAGGGACGGGATAAAAAAAATTGCCGATTTTGCGTGACATAATTTATGAATGGCCTCTTACGTTATAATATACTAATATATAATACATTACATTGGACCCTGCGAAAGTAATTCATTACACGAGGATACGATTTTGTGATATGAGCCATACTCACGGGGGCTTTTTTGAGTAACAAGTTTTGAAAACGTTATTTTGACGAGTGTAGAAGAGCTTCCATATACGAGTCAAAATAACACATTCCAAAGCGTGTTGCTCAAAGTAACAAGAGTGAGTTTGCGAGTTCTCAAAATTGTGTAATGAATTATGTAGCAGGGTCCAATGTGTAATGTTTCATCCCCTATCATCCGAAAGTTGAGCATTACAAAAGTTTTATCTCACTAGTGAAAGCAAAAGTTTTACCTCTTTAGTGAAAACAAAAGATTTACGTCACTAGTGACGACAAAAGTTTCCACTTTTAACTCGTAGCGCAGGAGAATGTAAATACTTCAAATATTTCAAATTTCGCGCTTCATACTCCGGTCTGCTTATCTACTCTTGTACTCTTATTTTCAAACATTATTAGCGGAGAAACGAACCACACTATTGTTATAAAAGCTTCCTTCAAAATGGAAAACATTACGAAAAATGAATCGATGAATTATTCTGAAATGTCAAAACGTTTGACATAAAAGTGGAAAAGTGTTAGAAGCTTGGAAGACAAACGAATTATGTGTGTTTGGATATTTGTTGTGGTTTTTAAACAAAAATAGAAACATCATTTTTGTGTGCATAAAAACAATAAAATTAAGTGAAAGTCCGATGATGATCAAAGCAAATGTTCGCCCTCGATGATTGATCATACAAATTAACAATTTAATTACCACAAGTCTGTCAAAAAAAAATCTTTTCTGGTGATTAAGAACATGTACACGAGTGTGTTCTGTAAAACTGGTGGTAATATATGAAAAAAAGAAATATTTCAATTTTATCGTTATGTGTCTGTTGTAGTTTTGCTGCTCAAAAAATACACACAGTTACAAGTAGTAGAACGCATTGGGTTAATTTATTTACTTTCGCTATATCCGCAACTTTGCCAATTGAATTCTATCAAGTTAAGTTATACAGCTGGAATATTACAAGGTTTTTTCAAAATTACTGAAGTGGTTGAGTGTCGAGTTAGAAAATTTCATGCACAAAGTAGTATGTTCTTATCGGCTATCCAGAAAAATTAATAAAATGTAGTGCGCTAATTGTTTTACTCGGTAAAATAAAACAGTGTTCGATGTTTAGCAATAATTTAACTTAGTACACAACAACATTTTATTTGTATCTTTATATTCGTTTTGTTTGCATTCGAGTTGTTATTTTCAATAAGTTAAGAATAGAAATGATCAAAATTTTATCAGGTGAATGCAGTTTTATTGTGTTTCACCATTTTTTAAACTATTGAAACTAAAATCACATCATTCTAGCAAATCTTATACAAACGTTTTACTCTCGAGGGTAGTTTCTCTTTATGAAATGTGGCTTTTTTCATTAGTGACTTCTTGTTTTGTGTAACACAGTTTATGCTTTTCATTATTATTGCTATTACGAATTGTCATTGCGTTAATAGTACATTACGTTGTTGCTTGAAAATTTGTTGTTTTGACGAGTAGCATCGCTGATGCAGAAAACAAATATTTTCTTATTTATCATTTTTTAATTCTCTGCTTTTTGTTAAATTTCTTTTAGTGAAGAAAAAAGTTATAATAGATCAAGTCTTGCCTCACGTCTGATCAGGCAATTAGTAGATACATAAGTTTTAACTGTTTCGTCGGGGATAAAACATTAAATTTGTATGGGGAAACATCGTTTTTTGCGAATTAATCGTCTTCTGTATTTAATTAAGCGGACCAAATAATGACGATGGAAGTTCATTTTATGTTACTTTAAAATAACTCACTTGGTCCGCTTTATACAAAACACAAAATGAATAATTCACAAAAAACGAATTTCTTCCATACAAATTTAACGTTTTGTCACCGACGGAACAGTTGAAACTCGGGGCGCCCGCCCTCAGCTGTTTTGTGGCAAATATGTGAAATGGGCGCTTGATCCATCGTTAATCTTCAATTGTGCTGATAAATTGCAGAAAATAAAATCGTGCCATTCTTAACTTTGAGAGGGCTGCCATCCTAATGTAAAAATTATATAGACCGTGTCACCTCCCCTTGTGGTGATCATCGAGTTTCGTATGTAGCGAAGATTTCATTTTTTCATTTTTTCATAGCCATGATGTTGCAGAATGGGAATTTTCCGTTATTGGTACTTAGTTTGAAACCTGTACTCGGTATTGACAATATTGGATTCCATCTGTTGCCTTCGTAAGTTTCGTATACACGGTGCTAAAATTAAAGGACAGATCTGAGAGCACTCCCTTTGTCGGTCCGTCTCAACGATATTTTTTATTTGTGATATTTCCGATATTTAATTAACCGAATTAACCGCAACCCGTATCTTTGAGCCGATTCTCGATCCCGGTTTAAGTCTTCATACTCTCAAAAGCTTAAAGTATAAAAATTTGACATTTACAGCATTAAAATCCGTTGTCAACAAAGAATAATCATAACAAAAACCCCTTTTTAAAGGGAAATGTGACGCAAGTCTCTTTGTTTCGTCTTCCAAAACGACTGGTATCAATTGGGGTGACGCTTACAGTTTTGAAACGCAAAAAATTTTTTTGGAATGTTTTCATTTTTGATTAAAAAAATGCGTCACAAATGCCGGACCCCCCAGTGTTATAGTTTTTCTACGCTTTCAGCTTTCACAACGCAAAAATTTGTCTTTAGGAATTGATGCGTAATTTTTACAGGAAATCAAACTTTTGAGTATGAAAGCTGAAAGCGTAGAAAAACTATAACACTGGGGGGTCCGGGATTTGTGACGCATTTTTTTAATCAAAAATGAAAACATTCCAAAAAAAATTTTTGCGTTTCAATGCTGTAAGCGTCGCCCCAATTGATAATAGTCGTTTTGGAAGAAGAAACAAAGAGACCTGCGTCACATTCCCCTTTTAAAAAGGGTTTTTGTTGTGATATCAGTAGTTTTGGAAGTAGAGTCACTTCCTCTACAAACTTCATTCATAAAATTTTTTGGCGGCATGGCACATCTCGCGGCTGCCATAGCTGGCGGAAGCGGCCACCACTTACATCTACGAAAATGATCACAGTCACTTCCTCTTCAACCCTCATTCATAAAATTTTTTGGCGCCATGGCACCTCGCGCGGCTGCCATAGCTGGTGGAGGCGGCCACCACTAACCGCCGCCACGATTTCACCCTCACCGCCGCCTCAGGTCACATTCTAAAAATTTGGCTCTTGTTTGACCCATACCTTGAATAAACACACAAACACATACAAAATATTCTTTTATATGGGATTTGTATGGGAGCTTCCATGAGCGCTGGCGCCCAAACGAGGCCGGTACCCCCCTTTTTTAAAATCTCATATGGCGTAGAATGCCCAGCCGAAGGACCCTGCAAATTTTTAAGAAAAGTTATCGGACCGTTTTCGAGCCGCAGCCAAAAAATTTGCTTTTTCACGGTTTTTCATACAAATGGTCCTGGAACTAAGTAACTAACGTAAGATATTTTCATTTATTTTGGCTTCTATGGAAGGAACATTTTGTACCGGAAATTGCAATTTTCAAAAGGTCATTTGTCCGGAACCACTGGACCGATTTTAATGAGTAAAATGTCGATTTCAATCAAAATTTTACAAGGAAAGAATCCAATGAATTTGGTCTCAGGGCGGTACTACGCAAGGGCAAAAAGGCAAAACTTAGCTGTATTTATGGTTCCGAAGTCTACGAAAAAAAATTTCCTGAATTTTTTACTCGTATGGGGACTTGCGTCACGGGCGCATCGCTACCGCGCGCCCATGATTAAATTTAGCTTAAATGGATTTCGTTCAATTAAATGGAAATGTAAAGTAATCAGTTTTTCGATCTCACTAATATCTGCCGAGTGATTAGACTTTAAAAGCTCGAGGTGATCGGGATGAAAATTTGTCTTTTTTCAAAATCTTGTTGCTTGGCAGATATTGGTTCTATTGGAAGATTCATTACTTTACTTCAGTCCTGAGATTGTGCACTACAAACTTGCTTTTTATTTGACCGAACTCCATGGAGTAGAAAAATTATTTCTTTTTGGTGACAAATTTTTTCGCTAGAAATATCAAATTTTTATAAAGTATAAAATTTTAAACTGGGCAGGGTTTATCTCTTTTCTAAATGAGTACACGTAAAGATAAAAGTATTTCATACTAAAATAACTATAAAGGGTATTTTATGTTCGAGAACATAAAATACCCGTACAGTTCTTGCAGCCTAAATTATGTTTCGCGTATATAAAATGCAGTTTATTTGAGCGAAAAACTTCGCTTATAAACATCACCGCAAACACCAATATGTAAGATTTATACTGGAACTTTCAAAGCATATAAGCTTAACAGTAAAACTGTAAAGATGATGCGTTTATATTTCAATCAAATAAAGTAAGGTATGGGCCAGAAAAAATCCGGGTAACTTTAAAGATGAATAACTTTTTTTCGTTTACACGAAATTAGCTGAAATTTATAGGTTTTGGAGTGGGATATGTTGCAATGATGTCTTGTTAATATTGCTTCATAAAAGTTTTAACTGACTGAAATATCCGCGATTGCGTAAATCTACAGCCAAAAAATCTGCACAAATATTCGCAAAATCCACTAAAGTAAATTTCGATTAATCCAAAAACAGCGATAATTGCAAAATCTGCTGCCACAAATGTATCAGCTCGATAAAATGAATGTTTGTGTGTCGAGGAATCAAGTGTGCCGCGAAAAAACGAGTCCATCTAACACGAAGATTCACTTTGAAAATAGTGCCATTCACTGAACATTTTCAGGTGCACTCATTAAGGCAAAGGGCCAAAATTTTTTTTCAAATGAAATAAAATCGAACGAGGGATGCAAAGGTAGAATGCTTTAGGCTCACAAATTTTTATTATTACTCGATCCTGGCTGCTATCGATATGTAATAGCCGAGAGAAATCACTGAAAGTAGTTTAACTATTCGTTGACCAAATTTTATGTAAGGTTTTTTTCGGTTAAACAAAAGTTTCCAAACATGGAAGTGCACATTATTTCTAATTTAAACAGTTTAATTCAGAACATGTGTCTGAATGCCCTTGATAAATTTCAATACGAAGAACTGGGCAAATATTAAAAGTCTTGATTATTTTGGGGCAAAAATGCACAGTTTGTCAAAAATGTTTGCTTTCATGAAACTTATCGCTAAGCATCGATAGGATAAGTGTCGAAAAACATCTCTGGGAACAGTTTGACATATATTTGAGAAAATACTAGTTATTTACACTAACTTTATCTTGTTTTGTCTGACACAGTAGCCTAAAAACATTATTTTAGGGGAAGAGTGACAGTCAATTCGAAATTGTAGATAGAGAGTTCAAAGTACTTGATCCTCCACAACTTCATCAAACAGAATTCTATCGGTCAGGAATCAAAGAATATTCGAAAATACATTTTCTTCTGTCAAAAAAAGACAAAAAACGTTTTATGCATGGCATCGTTGAGAGACAAATGAGTTTTTCAAGTTTGTGCAATTTTTTTTGGCGGCACTTTTACGCAATCACGGATATTTCAGTCAGTTAAAACTTTTATGAAGCAATATTAACAAGACATCGTTGCAACATATCCCACTCCAAAACCTATAAATTTCAGCTAATTTCGTGTAAACGAAAAAAAGTTATTCATCTTCAAAATCACCCGGATTTTTTCTGGCCCATACCTTACGTTTTAATGCTTAACATATAATACTATTTAGTATGCTCGACTACGTTTCAAACCATTTCCCATTTCTCGAACATAAAATACCCTTTACAGTCTTTTGGTATCAATAGTATTTTATGCTACTATATCTGTAAAATGATATCTCGTTTCGAGAGGGAGTAAATGGTTCGAGACGAAGTCGATGGAAAAAGAAGATTTTTTCATTGAATTGAAAAACTCAGGCATTAGTAAATATTTGCTTGGTGAGTTTGGTGTCGTGTTGTTATTGCCAGTAAAAAGTTCGTTATTTAATTTGATGTTCTTACGCTTACCCGATGAACCTACGTTGGGAGTTATTTCAGCGCAGCGCTTCGACTAGTTTCGATGATGAGTGATAGGCGTAAAAGATTACAATTTAATGGCTCTAACGAACTGACTAGTTTTTATATTGAAATTGCATGGTTGGGTGCACTCTCTCGCTTCAGCCCCGAACTTGAAGTGATACCAACAATTTGCGTGCTGTTCTTTTGCGGCGGTCGCAGCACGATTATCCGAGGATCTGCCTCGAGACTTGGATGTGGACCTGTTCGAAGAGCCAAGGCGTTGCTCAGAATTTTGTAGGTTCAATTTGTACACGGCCTTCGTAAGTTCAGCGATACATCGTTCCAAAGACGAGACTTGCGAATTTGAAGTTTGTGAAATGGATGTAGAAACTGCATTCACGTTACTCAAATTTGCACCTTCAACAATTTTATCCGCTAATTCTACCAATTCGGAAAGTGCTTGCGTGCTTGTGGATAAGATTACCCTTACCTCTGTTCTCACCTCTTCATTCATTTCTGGTGTGCTTAACCTTTTCAACTCATTCAATAACCCAGACGGTTTTTTGTCTCCAAGCACAGAGTCTTGCACAGCGTCATCTTCTTGCGGTTTGAATCTGGAAAATTGTTGAGTATTTTTTGCTTTCAAATTACCGTATTTGCCTATTTTTCTTGATCTGGTGGATGTAGTACAGCATCTGCAAAACTTGTGTGAGTATCTTGCTTTCGATAACTCCCACCGACCGTAAATTTACACAATTTAGGTTGCACAACTCTCTCGTGATTGAAAACAATTTTTACATAAAACCTCCGGAATCATTTCTTAACGCAGTTTAAATCAATTTGAAAGCAATGAATTTTCGTTATTATGGAGATGCCAGCTGACGCACGTAACGTAATGTTGAATGGAATCCGTAACGTACCTTTCTACAGTACAGTACAGTACGGTACCTTTCGTACAGGTCTAGACACTCCAATTAACACAATGGAATGCCTTTCATTTCATCAAAATGTACCGCTACCAATATAGTCAAGTCGGCGACACTGTCATATCAATTCTAAAAAAACCGTAAATAAAGCCACGTTTTTTCATATGACTCAAACGTTTAATCAACGAGGTTTAAACGAAACAAAATATTTGCAGACATTATCTTTTAATTAGTTTGCCTGCAGATATGTTTGTTCTCAATAACAGAGCGAAATAAATTTTCTGAGAAATAGTTCTACTGGAATCATTAATTTCTATTACAAAAATGTGATAACAGAGAAATAGTAGATACTTTGAGATCTACTCTGAATTTCTCTGAGGCTCTTAAATTAGCTGCCAGCAAAATTCAACTACCTACTTTCCTAACATGTACCTTAACGGATATTTTGCGTAGAAGATGTGAAAATTGTCGATCTGAGACCAAGCCGAGGCTGCAAGACATCGTATGCGCAAAATTACATTTGTCAAGATGATTTTATAGATAGTGTAGGAATCACCCGATTAACACGTAGGGCCCTAGCAGAGACTCGTTTTTAGTGCCCTAGCTAAGTCCATGGACTCAAATTCAAAAAAAGTTCTTCCATAAATTGTGGCCATGCCCAAATCTTTCAAACAAAAAAAAAATTATGAAAATCGGAAAAGATTTATTCGAGTTATGTACAAAAAACCACAAACCACTTAAACTGCCCTAGCTGTGCAACTAGTATTGCAATGATGATTTTTTCAGCATTACTCCTATTTAGACGTGTGCTGAAAAAAAACATTCCAATACGTGTTGCACACAGTGCTTTCTGCAAAACCGGGGTTTGAAATAGACAAACAACGAAAATTACGATTTTTATTCAAGAAATCACTGTTAACATCACATTGCATTTGAATAATTCTAAATCAGTGTCGAAATAACTCATACGAATTTCATTTCCTAACTGAAATTAACAAAACAGTGTGGAAATAACTCATACAAATTACATTTCCTAACTTGTCTTGAAATTTTTAACGTTTCCATCTACAATCGATCCAAATGAAAAATTATACAAAACTTGCGATTTGTGGGTTCTGCGAGTTCTTTGAGATCTAAAACCCACACCCAGTTTTAGTGTTGTCGCTTTTGGCTTTTGCTTTTAAATTTCCTAAAAGCTTAATTTTGCAGAAAGTTCGATTATTTCGGGGATTCGCATATCTTATAAAACTTTAATTTTCTTAGAGAGTCTAATTCTTTTGAAATTTTTAATTTTTTTGATAATTTAAAATTTTTCTAGAAATTTACATTTTCCTGTAATTTTGGGATTTCCTTGAAATTTTTATTTTCACAAAAATTTATATTTGGAGAAAGAATTGGGATTTTTCAAAAATTTGGGTCTTCTTGATAACTTTGAATTTTCACAAAAACTTTAAATTTCTTGAAAATTCAATTTTTTCGAAAATTCAATTTATTTTTGAATAAACCGTACGGGTCAACCGTATCTTGATTTTCATCATCTTTATCTACATTATCATCCATTGTTTTGATTGACGGCTTTGACAGTAGCAGTACTTCAGCATATTTTTTAAAATTTTAGATTTTCTAGTGAAGTATCTCACAAATTATTGTTTTACTTCCCTTAAAATAATTTCAATTGTTATTACGTTTTGATCATTTGTTGTGGTGTGTTTAATTGTGGAGTTTTGAATCTTTTTTTAATAAATAGATTGGTACATCCATCAAAAATTCGCTAATTTCTATCGTGTGAAAAGTGTTTTAAAACTTCCAGCTTCTGCAAGCATTATTTCGCTTTCCTCTAGTGGATTTTCGAGAATTTTGTTTTTATTAGAAACGTTTATCTATTTAGAAAAAGTTGTAAAATTTTGTGAAGTTTCGAAATAACTTTTCTAATAAAAAAATGTAATTTAATTTGTGATCATCACGGGAATCTTCCGATTTGTGTTTTTGTTGACAAATGACATGACATGGCCAATTTGTTTACATACATTCGTCCAAAAGCGGCAACACCGAATTGGAATTTATTCATTGTGTTTTAAACTCACAAAAATAACTCTCAAAAGACATAATTGTATCATTTCGAGATTGGAAAGATTGTAGTAATCCACATAGAAATATGACGTATTTCAATCCCCGGTTCCAGAAAAAATTTTTTACTCGTTGTCCCACCGAAAACTTGTCATTGCATGTATATGTGCGCCCCACGGAAATTATTCATTACATGTCATTCATTACATGTAGTCCCCACCGGAAACTTCTCATTACATGAAAATCTGCATGTAATGACGCGTTTTCGGTTAGGACACCGAGTAAAACAGCATACAGTGGGGGATGCTTAATTAGTCATCCATTCTGGATAATTTCGTGACACTCGCAAACTCATTCGTGTATTTTTAAGCAACTCGCTTTAAAAACTGTTTTTTTAATCTTTTAGTTGTATACCTCGCCTTCGGCTTGGGATACAAACTCTACACTCGTCAAAAAACAGTTTTCAAAGCTTTTTGCTTAAAAACACCCTCTTGAGTTTGGCTCATTTCACAAAATTAATCCTTCATGTAATGACTTATTTCCGCATCCCCCACTGTAATCTGGTATTAATTACCTTTCAGGGAAAAAAAGTTTTTGAAAATCGGTTGAGTTTTATAGACCGACGGACGGACGTTTTTTTTGTTGCTGATTCGTCATTTAAGGACCATGATCGATTGCTACTCCCGGAAAGGTAATTCAAAAATCTTTTTTGGAGTTGGATCTGGACACTGTCGGTCCAAAGGCCAATGAGCTAGGGCCGTTTAAGTGGTTTTTGGTCTTTTGTACATAACTCGAGTAAATCTCCTCCGATTTTCATACATTTTTTTTGTTTGAAAGGTCCCAGGCATGACTCGCAACGTATGGAAAAAACATTTTTGTTTTTTTTTTTGCCAGCGCGCTAAAACTGAGTCTCTACTAGGGCACAAAGTGCTTTAACTATATAAATCGGGTAAATCGTATCCGATTTACAAAATCTTTTTTTTTTTTCCTGAAAGATAATCGGAAAATTGACTACGGGATTTACTTGGGCAAAATCGGTTGAAAGCTTTCGAAATTATGGTCGAAAAAGTGGTAAAAAGCGTAGTTTTTCGAAGGTTATTGGAACCTTTTCACTTAAATCACTGTGGAATTAGAACGGAAATCACTTTTGAAGATTTAAAATAAAAGATGTGAAAATCTGTCGAGTCATTCGGGCTATAGAGTCCTTAGTGTGGGCCCAACTCACGCTACGCGATCCTACTCGATATTTGGTAGTTTTTCGTGAATATTCTTTAATGATTAGGTTTTTTGTGCAATGTTGTAGAGAAAAAAGAGGCGAACTTTTTTGTCTTGCCTTCGGACGGATTTTTCAATATTGACCTTTCGGCAATTTCCAATCCAATTTAATGAGGACGTTATTGCACATACTTTAGAGTTAAGGCAATATTTACTTAGATACGCTCGAGCCTTTTTCTAACATTTATTCTGTTTGCCACATCTACTCTTTTTGCCACATCTTTTCTGATACGTCGGGTTCCCTGGAATATGTTTAATGCACTTTTTTCCAGTTGGGTTGACACTCTAAGTTTTTTTACTCCTTTCTACTATGCACTTTTCAAAACGCATCAAAAATTCATCAATTTTCGTCATTTGTCATACATTCGTCAATTTCATACATCTTTAAATTTTGTGCGTTTTGTATTAATTCCAAAGTACATTCGTTACTTACCAATAAATGTCCAATTTTACTCTGTTTTCTAAATTTACATGGGCCATATTATTAGTCGACAATGATAAAAATGCAATACTTCGCCTATATACCGAAACGTTCCCCTCTTTCTTCTGAACATCATGAAGGTTCAATACTAAAACTTTGAGATCATTTCATTTGTGGCATTTAAGGTTGAAATCCGTTTGATTAAATAATTTTTTCAGATGGAGAAGGTAACGCTTACAAAAGTCGCAAATTGCTAAAATCATTTTGCTTAACGCTACAACATGCTGGTGTCACTTTCCTTTTTGCTTATACTTTAGGTGATGATATAATAACAAAATTTGCAATTTTTTCCAGAACTCCTTGATGGTCTTCGTCCATCGTCACCAAGACCCGGTCACATGGAACGAATTTCTTCCCCCAATGTTCACAATGACGATGATCCAGTTATTACACAACGTTTCCTTAAAATTAATGTACGCCATATCACTGACGGTCAAGGTGTAGTTAGTGGAGTTCTACTTGTAACGCCAAATGCTGTTATGTTTGATCCGAATGTGTCAGATCCATTGGTTATTGAACATGGTCCGGAGAGCTACGGAGTTATTGCACCAATGGAATTGGTAGTAAATGCAGCTATTTTCCACGATATTGCTCACATGAAAATTTGCGGCGATTCGAAGTAGGTGTTGTGGTTGTTTAAATTACGAGATTGAATTTTTTAGAATTGACTATCATTAAACTTTTTCAGTACGGAGAAAGCTGAAATTTACTACCCAAAACAATATAATCGTTGCGAAGCATCTCATTCACCTGGTAAAGACTCTTTACTTGTTAAGGTCTGTTAGTTTCGATATATGTGTTTTCTACCAATTTATTAAAAAACATTTCTTAGGATGAAACATTTCCCGAACTCGGAGTTAGTGGATCTGTTGAGGGATGCGATGATCAAGAAAGTATATGTTCGAGCAACGATCGGGAGGGCGATGCATTCCCGAAAGCTTTCGAAAGAGAATTGGTAACACCGACGAACTTACAAAAAACTCATGCCGATTCGACTGAAAGTTGTGGAAGCGCCGACAAGCCATCATCTACAGAACTACCAAACAGTAACGACGATAATGAAACGGCGACCAGTGACCAAACCAAAGAAACAAAGGATGAGGATGGTGAGACAAGTAAGAAAATGGTATTCTGTGATTCGACTTTAATGTTCTGATTTTAGCCATAGGTTCCACAGTCAAGACTGACGATGAAATAAATTCTCTTGGAAGAGAATTGCGGACGCTTGAAGAACGACGTCGAAGTCTATTGGACCATCATTGGGCGGTGCCAAGCAAAGATAGGTAAACTTTCATTTACCAGTAAAATGAAACCGACCACGAGCTTCATTATTTAAACCTTTACCTTTAACCTTAGACCCGACAGTTTAAACGTCTCTTAAATTTTCGACCTTTTCATTTGTTACTCAAAACTACCATATCCATGGTTTTGCTCGCTAACGATTTTTTAGCGACGCTAACGCTAACGCTAGTGTCAAAAAATATTTGCGTCGCTAGAGTGATTCGCTAATATAAAAAAGTTAGCGCGCTAATTACATTATCTTTTAAATTTTTCATTCGAAATTCCAACGCAAAATATTTTTGCCGAAGATCACTTGCGAACAGACAAACTATGTAGAAATAGCTATTTACAAGCTTCTAATAATAGCATTTAAGTTTTAACTAAAAAAAAATCGAGTTCTCCAGCAACTTTGTAGTTGTACGTTGCGATTTTAACTTTGGGAAAATCATATTTGCAGATTTCATCAATATCACGTAGATTGTACTTCATTTTTGTAGTCATTATCATCGAAATAATTAGGACAATCATTGTTTACACTGTTCTGACTTTTATGCTTCTCCCTCCAATGATTGATTGTCACTACAAACGTTTTTCTAGATAATGTTAAGTTATACGTTAATATTTCTGAAATTGTGACGCAACGATAACAAGGCTGTAACGTTATGAATAAACAAAAATTGAAAACTAAAGGAGAAAGTAATATTTTGAACTTTTATGATAAAATTATAACGTTACCCAATTTACTCTGAATTTACACGATCAACAATCTATTTATAAACTAACTATCATGTTAGCGAAAAACTAGCGATTAGCGAACTTTTTCGCTAGTTGGATTTTAGCGAGCGCTAGTCGCTATTACCGAGCAATTCCCAAATCTAGCGACGCTAATGACTAGCGACGCCAGTACAACTATGTTCATATCATTAAATAAAGGTTTGGCATGTACAACTCTTCACAAAAAGCTTACGACCGTTTCACGTCTCTACATGTAGAATGTACATTGTATACCTGTTACCTGTATTATAACAGGTTCACTTGTACGTCCGGTAAAACCAATAGCTTAAGCGACACCATGTGCAAATAGTATTTACGCTATGAACAAGTGATGCGTATGTTACAATGTACAATAGAATTATTTTTACAAGTGATATGTACCTAAAACTTACATTTGAACGACTGATACGTTTGATGTACACTCTACAGTAATAGTGATAAAATCAGTATGCACCCAATTTGATTGTACAATTGACTGATGGACTGTACATATTACCTCTGATTGAACCAATCGTTTAAGAAAATTTAATTGAATCTCGTAAGTTGGTGTCGACAACCATAAAACAGTGAAAATAAAAACCATCGAACATCTGAATATCAAACATCCAGGCCACAAGGAGCTCGACAACCACAAATCAAGCTCTTACCTGCCACTAATGCGACAGTTTTTGGTTGTCTGTATAAATTACAGTTTCCTTGCAAACTGCAAACGTAGAATTTTTTTCATTTCTTATTACTACAAAGCGCAGGTGTCTTACTAAGTTTATCGGTTATATACTCCGCCTTTATTTTCTTTTCAGCAAAAGGATACCTCAGTATTCTATTCGCGCTTGCACTTGTTGAAATATTTGTTAATTTTCTTTCAGTAAATCTATTGAAGACGACAGTATCGAAAGTTCTTGTCGAGACGTTCCGGTTTCTGTGGCTGGTTCACAAGATGAAAGTAATAACCATCTAACCAAACAGAGTTGCCATGACTCTGGTATTGACATACGTGATCCACCTTTATCCGTAGTACCAGCAAAAAAGAATTACAGTGACGCGGATATCATTCTTAGCTCGGAATGGGCACCACCTTTGACAATTGCTCCCGCGCTATACACCGAAAGTCCGCCAAGCATTTTAAATGCTCAAGCTCAAGCACAAACACAAAATTTAGATAGTGGTGGACGAAAAAAGACATCAAGTGTCAGTTTCAGCGTTGAAGATGGCAGTGGAAGCGCAGATCAAAGTTCCAGTAGTGACAAAAGTTCCGATAATAAGAAAAATAAAATGCTAAAACGATTATCCTATCCCTTGACGTGGGTCGAAGGATTAACGGGTGAAGGCAAACCGACTGAGGCTGAATCGGCACCAAATACTGGAGATTCCAACCAAAGTGTCTTCTCCAAAGTTTTTTCGAGGTAAGTTGTTTCAACATTTCGTTTCTTTACGATTGTTGAGTTCTATGATTTATCATTGCGATTTTATGATTCAAGTCAAATTTAAGAAAGAAAAGAAAATATTTTTCAGCATTTTCATCTTAAAAAATATTTTTCTAAATGCTTCATGCTTGCCTTGGGATTTTTTCTTTAATTTTTCACGAACCACACACATCACTGTTCTATTTTGGTTATATTTATCATTTTCTTGCCGAAACACAATGACACAATTTTGATTTTTTTTGTAATTTGTTTTCAATTACAAAATGAATGATTAAAATAAAAAAGTTCGCCCATAACGTTAGTCTCTGAATTGGGTGGAAATTTATTTTTGTCAAAAACACCATCTGAAGATTCGGGAGGGTCGCCTGTGCCCCCATTAACACCTCATGATGGTCAGGTTACCTCCGGGTAAGGCTTGATGTTTGTTATTTTGTGGTTGTTTTGTGTACATAAGTTAAGATTTAATTGAAGAAAACTGAAATTGTTGAGATAAGTTTTTCATTGCAATCGGGAAGTCAGAAGTCGGTAGAAAATAAAAGGTCAAATAATTATTCATCTCTATTACTTCGTAATTTTCTTAATCCTATCGTTAGTAATTTTAAAGATACCGTTTCAAAATGGATCCCAGCACACAAAAAATAGTTAGCTCTGCAATCTGGGAACAAAGGATCGCAAGATTGACATGATCGCCCGAACTGATAAATCTATAGCTCTGCAAAGACATAAATTAATATTTTTTTAAGCAAAAGATTGTTCTACGGTATGCCAAAATATGCTATTTTGTTTATAGACAGATTCATTTTTAGACTTAAAATCTTACATCATCAGGCTGGAGTGTTTGACTCACCGCCAGTTTTCATAGAATAGCAACTTTGAAGTTCACTTGGAGCTTCGAGCAATGTTCACGTTAAATGATAGCAGAATTCATCCATACAAGCGAACCTGGTGTGCTAAAATACTAGAACTTACAGTCTACCTACGCTTGACGCAGTAGAAAAAATTGTCGGGTAGGGGGCATGTGCTAGATTTGCTAAGATTACGAAGCCTTATTTGCCACGCGACAACGCAGGTTGCTCCAACTCGGAGAAGAGTTCGTTGCAGTGCAGGCAGCTTCTCTCAATCATAGCGCTTAAATGCTCAAAATGTTTAATGTCGAAAAATTTTTATGATTTTTTTTGTATTTGCTTAGCTCCGCAGGCGAAATTGTGGACTGCCTCAACTTGTTCTTTAGGTGAATCGAAGATTTTGCTCAATCGACGCATTTGAAATTTTTTAATTGCAATTGCAGGGTTGATTATATGTAAGAATTTCAGTAATTGATTAAGTGCTATTGAGTTGAGTGTTATTGAGCGCCGAAGGCGAAAATTTCGAAATTACTATTCACGCGCGTTCTTTTCTTTTCGGTTATAAGACAACGGTGATCCCACTGGTTATTATTTTTTTTATTGGTTATCCCATCCGAAAGTTGAGCATTACAAATATGTTTACTCCCTATAAAAACTATGCATTACATGTAGGGTCTTTTTTACCTCACTAGTGAAAACAAAAGTTTTACCTCACTAGTGAGGTAAAACTACTGAAAACGAAAGTTTTACCTCACATTTTGTTTTCAAGAGTTTTACTTCACTAGTGAGGTAAAACTTTCGCAATGGATACGCAATGAACATTATTCAGTGGGCCCTGCTACATAATTCATTGCTTCGGACACAATTTTGCGAACTCGCCACTCACTCGTGTTACTTTGAGCAATACGCTTTGAAAACTGATATTTTGACTCAAAGCTTGTTGCTCAAAAAAACACTCATGAGTTTGGCTCTTATAACAAAATTGTGTCCTCATGTAATGAATTACTTTCGCAGGGTCCACTGTAATATACTATTATTCATTTCTATTTGTTCATAGGTCAATTAACAATCCAAGTTAGCAACTCAATGCTTGATTACCTACCATCTGATTTCCATGATTTGTTTTGCCAGCTGCCGAGAGATAGCTCCTGAAGAGTCCATTAAAAACTGGCCGAAGTAAAAATTTAACTACATTTTAATTTGATTTTCGAGAGTACCGCTTCTGTGACTTCCAAGTCGCAATAAAAAACATAACTTAAACTCGACAACATCATATTCTTGTTAATTTTTCCTTCTTTCAATTGATAAACTTACAAAAACTAAATAAAAGTTGTTACCTCTCAAGGCGATCGTCAATTGGAACATTCATCCGACCGCATTCATCCGAAGGAACACACTCAAGCAAACCAAATAAGGCGCCACCACCAAAACTAGATTACAGATCAATGGTATCCATTGACGATATGCCAGAATTATTTGTGAGCTTTGACAGTAAGTATAAAATTCAAATTTTTTTTCAACTGTTTCCCATTTCCCAGTTGGAATTATTTTGTTCGGATAGACATTACATGTAGCACAGCGCTAAATTCCAATAATTGCACTATATATTTGAAGTTTTAGACAATGTGTTCGATTTCTTTAAATTTTTTTGAATCGTAGATTTGATTTTAGACTTAATTTACCTCGCCTTTCTGGAGCTGGGTGAGTCCTTAAAATGTCATTTAAAGCCCAAAAGAAGGTGTTGACATCTTCATAAACTTACGTGAAGAATAATTTGCACAGCAGAAGACAAAGCATTCTTCGACGCGTAATTTTACGAGATTTAGTATTTTCAGTGTGCGTTGCTCATGGTGTAGCTGTTTCTCTCAAGCAAACGGCTCAGCCAGACGCACAACGCATCCAATCCAATTTGTCTATCAATCGTCCATACAGTTTTCAGTACAGTGATTGAATTGCAAACGTTATTTTTGAACCACATGGACCGCTACTGTTCGAACAAATGCGTATCCTCAACATTTAGCTGAGGAATAAATTTAGCTTAAAATTATGAAGGTGTATGTCGCTAACCTTTCGTGCTAAATTTCTGTTCTTGATTTTTGCAATCGATTGATACTCGATCCCTACTACATCAGCACAAATTTTGCGACCTGAACCAATCGATGTTTAATAGTTTGTTGCTCAATTATAATAATCATCCGCTGTTACAGCCCGCCCGGGTCAGAGGCTAGATCATTTTGTTTTACTAGTTCCGCAATATTTGAGAGCTTTCGCTCATATCGATTCTCTTAGAGATCCTTTCGTTACCGAAGTTTTCACTGTGACAGTAGTAAATCGCACACAAGCCTAGTGCCATCTATGATATACTAGGTGCGGAAACTAGTAGGGCTTAGAATGCCGGTTCTCACCATTCAATGTGTTTTACCGGCAGACGTGAATTCCGAATCATGCCTAACGGTAGCTAGCATTTTACCATTATATCTCCGCTTAAAGTTAGACTCAGATATTTGTACACAGAATTCGTCGAATATGGGTGACGTCATATTTGTCATTCTTATATGTACGATTTCGTTGCGGCACCAAATTCACAACTATCCAAATTATGAAGACTGGGTCTGCCGAGGAATACTTTCATGCTATATATTGAAGAAAAATCCTATACAGAATTTGTCCCCACCAGGATTGAATCCGGATATTCTTGGTGGAAAGCCAGTACGTTACCACTGAGCCAACCCGTCCTCAGTTTTTTGCTCAACTCAATGTTAATTAAAATCCTATCAAGTCACATTGAGTATTCGATTCAGAAAATGATTTTCTCCCAATTTCACATTCAAAGAAATAAATACGCAACGTATGTGGAGATGTTTGCATCGATTTGTGTACATACACATCGGCTGCGTTGAAACACCTCGGTTATATCTTAGACAATGTCAGCAACTAAGAATCGGAGTGGGTCGACCCACACCTGAGCCACACCTGACCCACAGTTTTAGTTGGTCGAGCCACACCTAACCCACAGTTTTAGTGGGTCGACCCACATCTAACCCACAGTTGCAGAAGTCACAGAAAACGTTTTTCTGTGCGTTCTAAAACAGTGGGTCAGGTGTGGGTCGACCCACTTCGATCCTTAAAAAACACAAGTAGCATCTCCAAAAATATCCGTCTCATTTCCTGTGTTATTGAATTTCGCCAACGTTATACTGACTGTTTTGATCTTAGAACTTTCAGACCTGTACTCAGAGGAACTTCACTTGAAGTACATAATTATTAAAACTTCAGTCTCATCATATTCTCTTTTCGGATTTCACAAAAATCCAGATTCGGCCCTGCATGCATACTAGCAGCAAGCGCTCGCTGTCAGCATCTACTGCTTTCCTTATAGATGATAAAATTTGTGGAAAAATGTTTGTAAAACAAGAAGAATTGGCGCTGAAAACAACGTTTGCCAGTGGCACTGGAAACCTTAATCCGCAAATATAGACGAACAATCATCTGTTTCGTGCAGGGTCTATTTTTGGAAAATCGTATTTCCAAATTTTCCAAATAATTCGAAATTTTTGGAAATTCGATTTTCCAAAAATAGGCCATGGTATCGTGTATGGCCAAGAAACTCCATTCGTCCATTCCATGGCCAAGAAACGTCCACTCCATTTGTTCCAATGCCCACTGACCCAATTTCCATAAAAAAACACCAGTTTTGTGAGATCAAATGCTTTCATTTTTCACCGAAATGAACAATTTCCGTGCTATACATGCTGAGGTATTTTCGAAAAAGTTATAACGACCCTCGAAAATCCATGTTCGATCTCCACTTCTTCGACCATATCTTTAGAACTACTTGACAAATTTTGCTTAGAAATAAAAGTGCGGAAACGGACGAACGGATTAACATTTTGCTGATTCATCATCATTAGACGTAATAATTGTATACACCCAACTCTCTTCTCAATGTAACCCATGTTACAATAAAGTTGTTTGTAGTGAAGGTCTTATACCCTTTGTACTTTGTACGGGTACAATAAGTTGTTTTACATATATTTTGTTTCTTTATCAATCGATTGGAATGTTTTTTAATAAAAATGATTTTAATTTTTGTTCAATCAATAATTATGTTAAATAAACATTCATTGTGCCGCATTTTTTTAACAATCGAAAATTCCTAACATCAACATTAAACATATAACATTAAATACTTAAGTAATAATGCTTACTAATGCTAACATATTTTAGTGAGAGCTCCAATGTTTCCACAACTTGATAAACTCGGTATGTCTTTCTAACAACCACATAACCAAAAGAAAATGTTTTATGGTCTCATTGTCTATTTACGCAATCCATAGATTGGTTGGCCAAAAAATGCGAAAAGAAATAGTAAAAATAAAGATTTTTGAAGATGTTACAACTTGTGCTACCGCATACAAATTGTAACGAATGCAGTCCAAAATTGAAATGTAGTTTCATGAAAAAATCAGGCGCTTAGGGAGCGTTCATAAATGACGTCTGCATTTTTTAGACATCCCCACCCCTGTCTGTTGTGCAGTGCTCGAAAGTGAGCATACATCATGAAAAAGATGGAAGTTTCAAATTGAGCAACATCACAAAATATAACATCTGTTTTCGTCAGATACCCCCTCCCCCCTGTCTGTTTTCAATGACCCCCCTCCCCTCCCCCCTCAAACACAAACGTCATTTATGAACACATCCTTAAAGGCTTACAGAAAATCGGCAGGGGACGTGTGTTACTACGTTTGGGATGCTGTTTACCGTAATAAATAAAAAAGCTTGCTTCACCATTCATCATTGTGTCACCACTTCTGTCTTGTTCCGTTTACTAGAACAATAATTAGTAGAGTTCATGCTTGCTAAGAAAACGAGTCATTACTGTGTTACGAATAGTTGCATGACGAGCCGCCAGGCGAGTCGATGATGTTTAAAAGAAAGTGGAGACGGACGGACTGACATTTTTTTTATTGCTGATTCGTCACTAGACATCAAAATCATAGGCAAGAGGCAATATTGAAAATTGGTCAACATTTACTCTAGTTATCGGACACAACTTTTTTCAGATTTGCCTGGTTACAAACGTACTCGTACGGGTCTTAAAATCAAAGTGGTAGTAAATTAAAATTACTTAAGTTTATTTCATAATTTTATAAGCTTAGCTAGTCACCATCGTCACATTAACATTTTGGATTTTGACCTGTGTACAACTTATAACATGAAGTCACTTGACATTTTTGAAACATAGGCTTTTAATATCAAAAAAGCTTATGTTCGTATAAATTTTCTTTTCGTTTGGATCTGCCAACCATATCTAATGGATTGTTATTGGTTTTTCATTATCAAAAAAGAAGCAGCGGGAAAGTGCTTTCATGAAGTAAACGGCATGTGCCTTGATGAGTCATCATAAGTCGTGTCTCGTTTGTCAATTGGTTTGAATTTGAATCGCTTGAACCGACAACAAAATTTGTTGCTTCGCATTTTTGTCGTTTGACAAGCCGTATTTGGTGCTACAATTATTCGGTACTTGTTATTGTTTTTCGGTTTGATGCGGCGTTGACGAAATGAAAAAAATAATTAAAATGGGCTTATGCTATATTTCGGTCCTATGGTTTGGACCATCACCAGGCTTTGGATAAAAAAAATTATGGGGGAATAATGTTTGTTTGTCTAATGTGTGTAGACCATCTGTTTACATTTTTTTTAAATATAAAATATCATATTTGTTCGAGCTATGCTCGCTTAAATTTGTAAAGAAATTGAAAAAAACTAGTTGGTACATGACAAAATGAAAGATGGAGACAGGAACAGCAAAAAAACATTCGTCATGCTTTAGATGTAGTGAATTTATTTTCCCTCCCGTACCGCCCTTAAACAATTTTCAATGATTTCTAGCGACCTTTGGCAGAGTAATGCTAACCTGCATTCATAACTACGAAAATTACAAGTTGTCATTTGACAGTGGTGTGTAGAAAAAAGTAGGGAACATTTTGACATTCAGTCCAGTGACGTGAGTTCGAATCAATGATTCATCTGATGAGTGATGTCTTGAACTTTTTTTTAGTTAAGTTGTTTTGTTTTTTTGATAAAATTATAAATTCATATGAAAATCCAGTGAAAACTTTTTATAGATCGTGCGGTCGGTCAGATTATTTCAAAATACCTGGTAAATGGTGATACATTTTTTGCATAACTCACCATTTCAGATAAAAGATGGATTGAGTTCATCATACTAAGAAAAGTTCCGCCTTACAATCTTTCCAATCTCGAAGGTTTACAATTATGTCTTTTGAGAATTATTTTTGTGGGTTTAAAACACAATGAAAAAATCCAATTCGGTGTTGCCGCTTTTGGAAGAAAGTATGTAAACAAATTGGCCATGCCATGTCATTTACTTCATTATTTATGTCACAAATTAAATTACATTTTTTGATTACAAAAATTAATTGGAAACTTCACAAAGTTTTACAACTTTTTCTAAATAGATAAAACGTTTCTAATAAAAACCAAATTCTCGAAAATCCACTAGAAGAAAGCGAATTAATGCTTGCAGAAGCTGGAAGTATTAAAACACTTTTCACACGGTAGAAATTAGCGATTTTTTGATGGATACAACAAATTATTTTTTTA
>CM055405.1:62538420-62576300 GCA_029228625.1 Pseudolycoriella hygida
AGTTGATGTATTTCCATGTCGTTCATTCCACAAAGATTAGATTCCCAAATACATTCATGAACGACACATAAGATGACAAAGTTACCGTACGGAGTGCGCATACCCATTGGATTTCGTATCGCATAAAATGTTGGAAGTTATAAGTGCATCACTGTACAACAAACGCAGTGAAGCAATTTTTGCGAAGCCTAACTTATACTTTTAAAAGTAACGTTGTGACAGTAAATATGCTTGGCGTCAGTAGAACTGGTTTAGTAGATAGAGGCTGTCCTCAAGGGGGAGTACTACCTTCGATTCTTTGGAACATGACGGTTGATGATCTGCTAGGTTGAAAGAATCGGTACGTAGCAATAGGTTACGCCGACGACATAGCGATACTCGTGTCAGGGCCTTTCGAAGAAGTATTTGGCCAATTAATGCAAACGGCCTTCAGCCTTGTTGAAGAATGGTGCAACGAGTCAGGACTATCGGTAAACCCCGATAAAACCGGACTGGTGCTATTCACCAGCAGGAGGAAGGTCCAAGCATTTAATAAACCGAAACTTTTCGGAAAGCAACTAGTGTTGACAAACAAAGTCAAATACCTTGGAGTCATACTAGATGAAAAGCTGACATTGAGGGAACACAAAGCAGAGAGAATCAGCAAATCAATTAGAATTTTCTGACAGTGCCGCAGCGCGAAAGGTAAAAACTGGGGATTAAGACCCTCAGCTTTATACTGGTTGTACACGGCGATAGTGAGACCGATACTAAGCTACGGCTGTATGGTATGGTCCTGCAAGGCAGGAACAGCTAGTGTGAAGAAAGAGCTGACGCACGTGCAAAGACTAGCATGTGTGGGAATAACTGGATCGATGACGTCGACCCCAACGACAGCCCTTGAAGTCTTGCTGTCACTCAGTCTCATTCATTTATTCATAAATCAAGAGACAGAGCGGACAATAGCGAGATTATTCACGAGCGGCCAATGGTTGGCGCTGAATAGGAATATGGGACACGCGCCCATTTTGAATTCACTGAAGAAAGACTTTAGAGAAATAGAAATGCCCAACGACCGCATTCCAACAACGTTTAAATTCGAAAAAAACTTCGAGACACTCCTCCCGGGTAGGGAGGAGTGGCTAGGCGGGACCTATCCTGTGATTGGGGGTTTTATAGTCTACACAGATGGATCCAAGACGGAGGACGGAACGGGGGCAGGTATTCATTGCGAGGAATTAAAACTTAACACATCAATTCCCCTCGGAAAACTTGCCACAGTGTTTCAGTCTGAGACCTTTGCCATCAAACAGGGTTGCAAGAGACTGACAGAGAAACGACTTATCAATAAGAGAATAGCAATATGCTCTGACAGTAAGTCGGCCATCGGAGCGCTCTCAAGTTGCAAGCTGTCAGCGAGATCGGTACTCGGGGCTAGAGTAGCTCTGGAATCCCTAGTAGAGAACAACGAAGTATCGCTTGTTTGGGTCCCAGGCCACTCAGATGTCCCGGGTAACGAAATTGCAGACGAACTAGCGGGAAGAGGCAGTGAGTGTTTGGGAAAACCTAAATACTTGCAGACAGGCAAAGGAATTTTTGGCAGGTTGCAACGAGCACACTACCAAATATCTTTTGAGCCTGGACAACAGATCCTTAAGAAGGATAGTAGGAGTGCTGACGGGTCACAAAAATCTGAAATACCATGCAATGCACTACCTATGTCACTGTCCCGCTTTAGCGGGACTCAGGACGCAATGTCTGGGGGACTTTTTCTGACGTTTTGGCCATGGTTGGAAAAGGGCGTAATTTCTAACTATGGTAATCGAAGTTTCCATTTCAAATATTTTTCGAAAGAGAGAGACCAAATCTTGTCAGAATTCTTAAATTTTTGATGAGGTGTTTGTTTTGTCGAAAGACGGTGACAGTATAGCAAAAACTATATAATTTTCGACTTTTTTCATATACTCGTCTTCTGACAAAACAAGCACCTCATCAAAAATTTTCTAATTCTGACGAGATTTGGTCTCTCTCTTTCGGAAAATACTTGTAATTGGAAACTTGGATAACCACACTTAGTCATTACACCCTTTTCCAACCATGGCCAAAACGTCAGAAAAAGTTCACTTTTCTGATCCATACAGAATCCATCATAATATGTAAGATTTATCTCAATATTAGTATAGGTTTGTAGGCCCGACTATGCACTAGTAACCCGTACATACTAACGTTACATATAACTTAAGTAACATATAATAATGACTAAATGAAAATGTCCTTACATTTTTCTTTGGACCCCAATTACTCTACTTTCAGGGGTGATGGACACTCAACTAGGCCATATTCTGCAACATCACACTAAGCCTAACATTGGGCAATGGCAGATAGGAAAGATACAAAACCCCTGTAGACTAGTGATATTCCCCCTGCGTCGGTCTCGCCCTAAAATTTCTTCGGTAGATTTTCCGCAGAGGCGGATTAAGACCTTCCAGCGCCCTGGGCGAATCTAAAATCAGCGCCCTGGGCGAATCTAAACTCAGCGCCCTTAGGAGCTCTTCACAAATGACGTCATGCTTTTTTTCAAAATTTTTGACCACACTGTCACGCTATTTGTGTCCCGTATTTGTATTAGAAATGTGCGCCGGCTCAAACGCCGCTGAAGAAAAGAGTCAAAAAATGGCGTAGTCGCCGCTGAAATTTGTAAAGACGTGCGCCGATTTGCGCCGCCGTTGAAAACAAAATATTTTGCAGCAGCCGCCGCCGAAATTGGCAAAAACTCATTCGCCGCTTGTAAATAGAAAAAAAAAATTGCTGCTACAGCCGAAATTTTTTCAAACATGTGGCGATTTGAGCCGTCGCTTAGACCAAAAAGTGTTTTCGCCGCCGTTTACATTTTTCGACCGGCGCACTGTTCTAATTTGTATGGACCAGTGCGTTTGCTTGACACGTGAACAGCCCCGCACATGTTTATAATTACTTGTACCCCATTCGGGACTGAGAATAGATCACATCTGCTTCTTCACGAATTTTCTGACCACCCTCCTGTTGTCTGCATTTTTTCATACAAATCAAGAAAATATTGGACATTGTTCTTGTCTCTACAGGTATTGCATCTGAAAAAAATGCAAAAAAAGTTTCTCGGTTTCTCGTCTGTTTTGTTGATTTTGAGAGTTTCTCTCATTTACCATTTGAAATAGCATACGAATTGAGAGAATTGAGAGAATTGAGAGAAACAGAGAAATAGAAAAACTTTGGAATACAATTTTTTTGCATTTTTTTCAGATGCAACGACCGTAAATTACATCATAGTGACTGATGCTCGATTTCAGAAAAAAAAAATAATGACGCTGTTCATTAGTAGTGTCCTCTTTTCGAATGCGAACACCTAATACATTTTGTCAGAAGAAACACGAGTTACTTAAAATTCGTTAGAATAAATTCGTCCTTTTTTATATGCAGTACAGAAAGCAGAGCAGAAAATGGCTCAAATTATTAGAGAAATAGTTATTTTTAATGAACATCTTGTCAGTTTTTGTTTCGTTAGCCGTTTTTCAGCGCCCCCCATTTTCCAGCGCCCGGGGCAGCTGCCCCGGTTTGCCCATAGGGTAATCCGCCTCTGCTTTTCCGGGAAAATTCTGGGAAGGTCGGGGCACCTGTGTATGGAGAAATAATTCCAGTTTATCGAAATTTATAAAAGCATATTCACTGAATTTGTTTCATGAGAAAAAGTTACACGTAGAATTTTGGATTGAATGTCTCTTTTCCATGGTCGCCAGGAGAACTTTCAGGCAATGAAAAGTTATGTGAAACAAATATCATCTAAACATTTCCGTAAATACATTAATGAACTAAATCACACAACACACACGATATCGTTGTGAAACTTTTATCTTAAACTTCTCCTTAAACTTCTCTGCAAAGTGGGTATGGGAGCTGTTAGCTATGTTATGTGTGCAAAATGGTGCATGTTCTTTCAAAATGTAATATTGGCAGATGCGACTCAAAATGCACGAAAAGCGTCAATAAATTGCCGGAAAAATATTTTCGCCATTCAGTCTATATAAGAGGAAAAGAGATGAGATACTGTCGCATTTTGAGCACTTTTAGTCGGATTCACATATGAAATCCAAAATGAAAAATTTAGGAATGCTTAGGAAAGCGTTTATGTGAAACTATTTTAAAAAAATTAATAAAATAAGAAAATAAATATACGAAGTTTTTGCAAAGTTGCAAAATTCGAAAGTCTTTTGCTTTTTAAAAGTTAAACCAATTCTTATGATTGAAGTGTTACTTACTGTTGTTGTTTTATTACAGAATTGTTTTATTAAAATTAGCCGTTACCCGCAAATCATTAGTGTGCTTTTACATGTTGACACTTGCATGGCTTCAAATCAGTAAATGTTTTTTCACTTAATATTTGGGAGATTTCAACATATTTTTGGAAGTTGAAATTATTGAAATTGTTCTTTTTCCTGTGTGGCCGTTAATAAATTACGTAAATCTAAAATTGGCATTTTCTTAACCCCCCTGTAACATTTATTTGTCCAAGTTTGACAAAATTTTGTTCGAACCGTAACGCTTGCCTCATGCCCCCTCCCCCTCTTGTGTTACGTAATTTATGAACGACCTCTGTGACGTATAAATTATTTCTACTTGAACTTACACAACGAATTCACCTTTTGTAGAACTTATTCCTCGACCAGCGCGAGCATGTGCCGATCCGCCATTGTACTTGCGCTTACGAATGGGCCGGCCTATTGGAAAGGCTATGCCATTACCAACGTCTGTAATGTCGTACGGTAAAAATAAATTGAAAACCGAATTTATATTCAGTATTCCGAAAAATCGGACCGACGAATTGTACAGATTTTTGAATACATGGGTACCCCATTTGTATGGCGAATTGGACGAGGAACAAATAACGGCCCGTGGCTTTGAACTAATTCAGCACGACACGGAATGGGTAAAAGGTGGTCAAACAAAGGTAAGTTAGTCAATAAATAATAGAATTGATCGAAGTCGGTTATCATAAGATCTGATCTTTACAATAGGATGGTCGTATCAATAGCGATGGAGAGGATATCACTGAATTAACACGAGAATCGTGGGAGGTGAGGTCCTTTTTTCTTTTCCATTGTAATATATATTTTCAACAATAATTGAATAAAATTTTGCAATAATATCTTAACCACCATCTGTACGTGTGTATATAATTTTGTATGCGAAAAAAGGCGCGAAATTAAAGAAATTTGAAAAAATTTGATGCGTTTTCAAAAGTGCATCGTAAATGGAGTTAAAAAACTCAAAGTGTCAACCCACCAAGGGCAAAAAGTGCATTTAATTCATTATTGCAAAATTTTATTCAATTTTGGAAATAACGATATGCAGCGCTAATATTGAACTAAACTTAGCTTTTCATTCATCTTATGTTTCTATCGGATTGATATTTTTCAGAAAATAATTTATTTTTGTTATTCGACAATTTACGTTTTTATTTTTTATAAAAGCTGCTTAAGGCGCCATTCGTTAAAACATACCATATTATCAAAAGCCAAACTGGAACCAACGATTTGGAAGGTTGCGAGGTTAGGCAATGTACCTGAAAATTGATTTGAAAAATCCTATAGCTAATTAAAATTCGTAGTATGTCCCTCTCCATCTATCCTTTGTTGTCTAGAGCTTTTCAAATCTTTGCTCAGTGACTTTGCGATGTTTTTTCATAATTGGTTTTGGCGAACGTCATAAACGATGGTCAAGAATTTCAACTTCTTCTCTCTCATTCGAATGACGGAAAGTTACAAAAATTGAAAAAAAGTTAAGAAGTGATATGACGTGTTGCTGAAGCCTTCATTTTTTGCGAAATTTTCAAAATAAAAATGATTTCAAATGATTCAAAAAAAAAACGTTTGAGACGAGATCCGCACTTGGTCGAAGTGACTTCTATGTTTTACATGGAAAAATTAACGGAAATATATTTTTATTCGCACAAAAACCTTGAAAAAGTAAGTTAGTAAATCAAAACAAAATAAAGAGAATATCGAACTTTAAATTTTGCTCGTGTTTCAAATTGTGGAATTGCGTAAACGTTCTCATTTTTTACAATAACTTCAAACAAATATACATTTTGCCAGACAATAAATAATTTATTAGTGTTACAAGTTGCTTTAAAAACATTGCAATTTTAAAATTGGCCAAAGATTTGTAATTCTCTTAAACTTGCATTCTTAAGGTTTCTATTTCTTTGTTTTCTTTTCTCAAGAACTTGGTTATTTCAGTGTGTTGATTGTCATTCAGATTTTTTAAATCATAGGGTTACAGTATTTTTTGCATTGTCTTAACATGCAATTTTTGCAATTCACCGACAAAAACTCGCTTTTTCGTGCGTCATTTCGGTGCCACATGAAGTCATTTTGCCACACTAGTGCGATGACGGTTTTTCTACGCACTACTTGAATTGAATTTTTATATTAACAGAAAATTTCGTTTTTGTCGGTGAATTGCAAAAAACATTGTTTGATACATGTTATCCATGCTGGTAGTTTAACGCTCACGATGTGTTGCCGAACTCGCCTTCGGCTCGTATCGGCAATCTCACATCTAGTGCGTTAAACTACCTTCATACGTAACTTGTATCAAAAATTACTATTTCGTTTGTCGGGTATACAGGTGCCGTTTCACACTTGTCAAGCGTCTTTCGAGCAGTGTTTTTTAAGTTTTTTTGACAAATTCAAAATATATGTCAGATGAAGGTGTTCTCATTTTCTTAAAATGGCGAACACTGAAGCAACTAAAATTAATTTTGTGAACACTGAAGCAACTAAAATTAATTTTGTTTTGCACCTCTTGTCCATGTGAACACTTCACAACCCTCCATTTGTTTTCTGAGCGATGTTTCGTGTTTTGCACATTTATTGAATTTTTTATTTGAAACAAAATCATTACCCTTGGTGAATATTAGTTCTTTTGTGTATGTGAATGGAATGACAGTTAATGTAGAATTTTATAATTATATAATTCCCTTGACTAAAAGTCAAGGGTCTTACCGATTTAAATGCCAAAAATGTGTTACCGGGCTAACTTGACTATGTTTGAAAATACACGAAATGTTGTGAAAAATGTTAATGTGTGTTGCGGATTTTTCTTATACGCCGTATAACTTGAACCGTTTTGGATGAAATTTGTTTTAAATGTTTGGACTTTAATTCCTCCTGGAAGATATTGCAGAAAAATCAGGTCTTAATGTTTTACCTCCTATCGTGACCAAGTAAGAAATAGCGCCTAGGCATTTGAATCGGACCCACACGCGATTGAGAGTTAATAGAAAATTGGTATCTTCGACACATTTTTTAGATGTGTATGAGTCAAATGTTTTGAGTGACAGATTACAGATGGCGGATTACAGTTTGATATTTTTTATTCCGAGCGTCCGAAGATCTTGTTCGACACCATCGATCCATCTAATTTTTGGGCGACCAACTCCTATTCGCCGTTCTGGATCGTTACGGAATAATTTTGAGGGGGCTCTGTTTTTATCCATGCGTGCTAAATCCCCCCCAACCTTTTGGACTTTCACCACCGCCACTCGCCAAAATCACGTACCAATTCAAATTTATATCGCCCTCGCGCATCGCTCCAAATATGGTGCGAAGTACCTTGCGCTTGAACGTTGGGAGTAACTGTTCATCACTTTTCTTCATCGTCCGAGATTCGCATTCGTAGATCAATACTGGACGAATAAGCATTTGTAAATACGGCACTTCGTTTTCTTTGATATTAACTTTGATCGTAGCTGTTTGATTAGACCAAAATAGCATCTGCTTGCCGCCATGATACGTCTGTGAATTTCAGGTGTATTATCACCATCTAAGCGTATCAGCGCTCCAAGATATCCACTATCTCGAGATTGAATTAGCTACCGCATTCAGCTCGGTCTTCATGTACTTGGCTTTAGATTGGTTCATCATCAAACCCATTCTCTCGGCTTGGATTTTCAGATTTATAAAAGTGTCAATTGCTGATGCATGTGTACGACCGGCGAGATCCAAGTCATCTGCAAAGGCCGAAAATTGTTCCATTCACCAGCGTTTTGTTGGTTTGGACACCAACACGTCTCTTTGCGATTTCCAAAGCCAAGTTGAAGAGTAAGCAATCCTTCTCTAACAGCAAACACATCTGACCTGTCGTTTTGCACCTTGTCGCTTTCACAAGACGAATATACTTTGTATCAAAGCACAGTTCCTTTATTGACGCATACGACTCCATACGGTTGGTCCTGTCGTAAGCTTGTTTGAAGTCGATGAAAAGATGGTACGTTCGGACTTGAAATTCTCTGCCCTTTTGCAGAATCAGAAGAAGTGTGAATAATACGTTGCTAAGCGATCTCGTCTGAATCCGCCTTGATAATCCCCAATGACACACTCAGCCCGTGGACTTAGTCTTTCGTATAGCACTAGAGCAAAAACTTTGTAAGCCGTGTTCAGCAAGGCAATTTCACGGTAGTTTTCGTATTCGGTTTTATCGCCTTTCTTGTGTACATGTAAAATGTCACTCTCTAACCACTCGTCAGGCAGGTTTTCCATGTTCCATATTCGTTTTACTAAATCATACATCACTTTTGACAATTCCTCATTTTGAGTGAGGTAATTGCTACTGACACTACCTCCATTGTTGGCGCTGCTAAGATACGACCGTCGTCGTCAAGAAAAGAAATATCGCTATCATCAGTCACATCATAATCCCGGTTGTACAATGCATCAAAATGCTTTTTGAATCTCTCCAAGACATCATGTCTTGCAGTAAGCAACGTTCCGTTTACTGCTTTGCATATGCTTATTCGGGGGTTGAATCCTTTCCTTTGTTTGTTTATACGTTCATAGAACTTTCGTGACTCATTTGAGCTACACAATCTCTCTAGCTGAAGTAGCGTCCTATCTTCGAGTTCTCTTTTCTTGCGCCTGTGCAAATGTTTTTCCTCCTTCCTCAGTTCTTTGTATCTCGCATCTGCAGCCACTTTCTGTTATCTCGTTCTTGCAGTTTACTTTATTACATCAAGCCATGTATTGAATCCATTAGGGCTCTGATATCCTAAGGTGTTACTTCACTCACCGTTTGCCAGTCGAGAGGAGTATCATCTGGTTGAGCTTGTTGAATTTGTTGAAGCTTTGTGCTAATGTTTTCAGCATATGTCGCCGCTATCTGTGGATCTGTTAGTTTGTCCACTGCAAAACGCCTCACAGTTTCTCGTTGGCCATTATGAAACCGGATAAGATGAGATCGCAGTGTTGACACCACAAGGTAGTGAGTCGACATTTGCTCTCTTCCGCTAATCAATAGGTGGTCGATTTGATTAGGTGACAAGTTGTCATTGGGGTGCTTCCAGGTAGCTAGATGTCTGCTTTTAAGTTGGTGGAAGCTACTTTTCACTACAAGGTTTCTTTCAGCCGCGTAATAAATCATGCGCTGTCCGTTTTCATTCGTTTCATCATGCAGACTGTATCTTCCAATTGTTGGTCTGAACACTTCCTCTTTACCCACTTTGGCGTTGAAATTTCGCAAAACGATTTTTATGTAGTGTACCGGTAGTTCATCGTAGATATTTGCGAGCAATTCATAATATTCGTCTTTGGCTATGTCGGACGATTCATAATGTGGAGCGTGTATACGTGTACATTAACAAGGGAGTAGTTCTTAAAACTCCCTTTAATTCGTACCACGCATAATCGCTCGTTGACCAGGTGTTCAAATTTTCTAGCGAATAGGAAGGCAGTGAGAAGTACACTCGACTTTTGCTGCTTTGTAAGGTGATGTAGCCATTTTAGCGGGAAATTTGTGAGTCTTCATTATATCCGCTCTCTTGAATAGCTACAAAATCGATTTTGGCCTTCTTCTGTTCATTTGTCAGTTTTATTAATCGTCCAATTCGGTGAGTCTGACATATCTCATTCCATGTTCCAATTCTCATATCTTTTATCCGTTTCTGAATCGTTGCCGAAGGCCTCCCAGCTACACAAGGGGCGGTTACCTGATCGTTCATGCTCACTATAACAGGTGTCACCACTGGTAGGATAGGATAGGATGTAAGAGTAGGTGGACAGAGGCTAGAGTACATGAGGAGTACTATATTACGGTGTATTATGCTATATAAGTGAAAGTATCACGTATAGTTTGACTATAAGCTGATTGTCAATTATCATGATTAATCGAATTTAATATTATAAGATATTTCTATCTTGTCGTGATAAAATTAAGACTCATATCATAATAACAAGAAATTCGCGTTCAGATTCACCTGATCTGACTTGACCCTGAACCTTGATATTATACTTAGAGCGCGTTCAGCAATTATTTCTTCGTTCAAGTTAATCGTTGGTGAAAGCTGTCAACTTTCGCTGGGAGTGTCAAATTTCTACCCATGTCGGTGATATGGGTGAAGTTGTGAAAGCTGCCATTAATAACAAATTTTAATTTGTTATCGATGTTGTTGACGTGTAAAATGTGGAAATATTATTGTTGACATTACTAATGTCATTCGTTATCAAAGCATCTGTTGTTGGTAAGTTTTTATGTAGGACGCACGGGTATGTCACTTCAATAAAAAGATTCATCCAAAAGTTCGTTATTGCCGAAAATGAAACAATCGATTTGTAACTCGATTCGGCCATGCAACGTGAATTGTCGATGTTGCCGAATCCTATAACAAGCTGAAAATTAAAAAACGGTATCTATAAAATATAGGAGAAATTTCGAGACACGAAAAAATCGGCGTAGACAGTATGAATATTTTTATAACAAGTGAACCCCCTCTGGTAGGACGTTGGTGCAGCAGGGTTTATAATCGGAGTTTTTGAATTATTTTTGATGATGTTGGAAGATTGCTTCGTTGCCGTGCAAAATAATTTGATGCTTTGATAACGAATGACATTAATAATGTCAACAAGAATATTTGCAACTCAGAACCCAGATATAAACTGCGGAACAGGAACATTATTAATTTCATCGAGAATTGTTGTGATATTCAAAAACAAAGTAAGCTAGAGAAGTGAAACTTCAAAATCATCACCTTCATATTGAAAATGTTTTTATTGTTAATAGCCATGCGGTAAGACGACCGAATGCAAGGGTAAACAATAAAAGCTAATTCTGATAAAAGAAGTGGTTGATTTTTGGTTCCATAACTCAAGCAACACAACATTTTGCAATTAGTCTTCAGGTGGTTTTCAGACAATATTTTTCCAAATCAAGCGATTTAAGATTCATTGAAAAACTTGAGAATATCCGATTTTCCACCAACTTGAATTTTAGTTAAGCGGCCGGCTCGCATGCTGGCTCTAAAAAATCTGTTTGTTGCGGTAGACTTTAGATAAATTGTCAACGGGGTTATAAATAAACGGATATTTCTTTACAAACATGTTAAAGCGTAGTTTTCAATTGAAATTAGTTTCATTATTTCAACCGGATGCTCATTCGAATTGTGGAAAAACGTTTCTAGATGATTCTAATTTTGTTCTGTTCGTATAGTTACAAAAGTTAACAAAATTGTTTTTTTTTCATTTTATATTTTAATGAAAGACTCTTCGCTTCATTAATGGTCGACAATATTTTATTGTGTTGAAGATAATAATAAATTTATTTGGCAACCGCGAAGTAATAATACATTATGATACCAGCACTGGAAAGGTGTGGAGATTTCCCACCGAGACAACGACTCAACATTTGCAGTGTTGGTTTTTAAGACATTTTGACTATTTAAAATTTTAGCATTTCTACTGGTAAGGACTTTTTCCAGTAAAAAGTTATAATGATCAAAGTCGGCATGGAAAAATCGTCAAAAAACAAAATAAGTTAGTTGTGTGTAAGGCTATATGTTGCGATGCTCGTTAGCCTAGATTGCCAAAATATGATCTTTTGTATGTTGCATGCATAGTTCCATTCTTTGTTTGAGTCCTAACATTACGCGTAACACACAACATTTTTTGCAATGAACAAAAATAAAAAATTACCGGTCTGAAATAGAAATTACCGCACTGAAACAGAAATTACCGCACTGAAATATAAATTACCGCATGCTTTCATATTAGTAACGTAATATTTGAGTTTATATACTCCCAAATGCAAAGGTAATACGACCTATTACATACGTGAATTGCAAAAACCTATTCATCAATTGTCACGTTCACGTTGCTTAGCGCGTTGAATAATAACACCATAGCAGTTTTAGTAAGTTTGGAAGCACCAATTAAAAACATATGCTTCGCGTACCCGTACGAAACTAACTAACGTACGTATTTTCGTCAATACTTGAAAATATAATGGAGAATTAATGAACTTTTTATTAAAATGACATTATGAAATAACATGAGAAAATTGCCTAATTGACAATAAAAATGCAATGAAAATTGCCTAAATATGTTTCATATGAAGGGACCCGTACGTATCAGAACAGATGCGGCAAACAGAGTTGATGCTACGAAAAAACTCGAACGTATCTAAGTAAATATTGCCTTAACTCTTAAGTTGTGCAATTACGTCCTCATTAAATTGGGATTGGAAATTGCCGAAAGGGCAATATTGAAAAACCCGTCCGAAGAAACAACACAAAAAATCTTTCCAAGCCCTTAAAATAAGCCCAGAATTTAGAACCGACCTAGAGCGCTCAGCACTGGCCTCTGACCCATACCTCCATGGACAAAAAAAGTTCGCCTCTTTTTTCTCTACAACACTGCACGAAAACCCTTATTACCAAAGGTTAAAACAATATTTTTTTTCTTGTTGTACTTTGTTACATTTTTTAAGACTATTTAATCCTTTTTTTAAATCTCTTAATATTTGTGAACGTTTCCTTTTTTAAGATATTGACCTCATCTTCAAGAGATTAATCATTGTCATTTTTTTTTTTTACTTTTCCTTAATCCAAAAAAACTTGTAGTTATTTAGGTAATTGTAAAGCAATGCCAACTTATCCGAGTTACACAACAATGTTGATTTATATAACATTTTCAACTATTTTTATGCAAATTCCTAAACAAAAAAGGTCCAAAACGAAAATAACTTACACCTTACAACCAAGCACTATCGCCGCCGCAAGATATATTTTTTTTTTTAATTATTTTTGCAATATATATTCGGTTTCATTCAAGTTTCATTATTCATCCAACTAACACTGTTCGACGATAATTAGTTGAGACATTGCTTAGCCCACAATCATAACTGCACAATGTAAATGGATTTAGTAAAAAGTAAACAGCACGTACTTTTCTGACAGTATTTTTTTAGCAATACAGTGAGAAGCAATTGTTTCTGACCCCCTTGATTGTAAATTTTAATATGTCTCGTATATGCTACATATTCCACATTTGGTAAACTTGAACAAATTGCGAACATATGGTCAGCCAATATTAAAGAGATATTGCAAGTGTGATTTTACGAATCTTGCCTTCTTTGTCTTCTTGCCTGGTATCAAAATGAAAAGTACTGGCTACTGGATTCAAATTTCCCATACATAATTTTTTGACACTAGGCTGTCTTCCCGAGCTTGGCTGTTCTGAGATCACCATTGCAACATATAAGCATATTGTATGCAATTGAAACTGGTATGGACCTTTTATACATTATATAAAAAGAAAATTAATGATGCCCAGAGGAAGTAACCAACAGTCGTGAAGAAAAAGAGTTACATGATTTAAAGGGTATGAACCTTTACTCGAGCAAAATCAATCAGCATTATCTAAATACTCTTGCGACTCGAAAGTGATGGAAGCAGCATTTGAAAAAGTTAAACCAATTGGTTACAATATAACGATGCTTGCGAGGCCCTCTTTGCCAGCGTCACAAAGTAATGTGAGTTTTGTATGTTAAAAAATTTGAGCATGAAAAAACGTAAGTCAAATGCTATATAACTTTTTCGAGCAGACAACAATAGAATTTCCTCACAGAATGTGCATAAAAAGGCTGTGTCCTAGTCTTACATGTGAACGTTTTTTTCAGACCAAGACTCAAAATGTTCATTTGTGAAGAAAGTACTTTTCTTCGTACCTCTCATTACTGACAGAAAAACGAAAACATCATAGTCAAGGTAACATCTATCACTTGTAACCACTGAAGCTACGAAAATTGTATTTCTTCACTTCACAAACACTACTCATGTATCCACAAACATTTACCGCGCTTTGATTTGTGAAAACCGGTACACAATTAACGGGTACAGAATTTTCTTTACTATTTTGGTATTTATTTACACAAACAAAAAATCAAATTATTAATGCGAAGAATGCAGTCGCACACTTGGTATGATCATGATATAAAATTTTCATATCATTTATTTCATATCGAATGTATTTGTTCGGAATCTGTCGTTTTTTCGTTTGCGCTACAAATAGTATACAATCACTTGGAGCTAAAACGTTGCTGTTTAGACCACGGTGGTAAAAAGATCCTCCTTGACCTTTTCACCACCAGGATCTAAATGCACCGTTTCAGCTCCTTGTAATGATCGTCCAAACTCGACATAACATAAAAAGTCACTTTTTGACGGTATTTTTTACCTCGGCTTCGTCTCATGTCAAAAAAATGTGTACTAAAACTGGACTACTTTCATTTATTGCTCCATAAGTACATTGTAACTTACCATGGCAAAGAGGGTACCACACCGCCGTGATTGTAATCCTGGTTTAATTGTTTTAAAGGCTTGAATTAGTTATTTTGATCACAAGGGATGAAAGTATAAAAATTCAACCCTGTGCGAGAGTTGCTGCCTGCGCCGAAGGCGAGGGCTGCATCGCACAGGTTGAACTTTTATACGTCATCCCTTGTGATTTACGTAATTTTTCATCACGAGAACCGCGGAAATCGTAATTTTTTACTTCCCAAACTCAAATTTTCAACACAACGAAATTACTGATGCAATCATCCTATTGTTTACATCAGTTACTTTCGGCCCTCTTTAGAGAACCGAAAATATTTTCACATCTTTTGGCTTTCTGAGGTCCATTTTCGGCTGCCATTTGGAAAGTGAAAATTACGATTTTCGTGGTTCGAGTGATGAAATAGTCATTTACATCACAAGGCCGACTCGTTTTCGCGTGATGTATTGAGTTTTTCATGCTTGCTAGGAGACCCGAAAGTACATTGAGGCACTCGTAAGAGGGCTGAAAGTACTTTCGGTTCTCTTAGCAAGCATGAAAATAGCTTTGGCCATTAAGAAATATTTTTGTGGACCGAATAAAAACTGTTCCAATGTCCCAATGTTTGTTAGCTTTGTATGAACATCAAAGACCGTTGAAATCCAATATTGATCGCTTTACCTCTTTGTGCTACCAATTTAAAGAATATGAAATTAGAAATAAATTATAGCTCTAATGTAAAGCTTCCTTCCGAATGAAATACTTCCGTATGTTTTGCTAAAAAAATTTTCATTTAAACTACGGTCGTTGTTGCAAGGATAACCGTGTCATTATCTTGAAATAAGTATTGAATACACTGTTATTATAAATGAACTCTATTTTTATACGCACTGAATGAATGAATGAAACCAGAGAAAGGTGACAACGTTTTTAGCTGAAAGCTTGATATAAAACAAAAATTCAACGAAAAGCTATGTGGCACTGATCCACTTTATTTACAAGATTTATACATAAATTACTACAGTTTGGTTCTTTTCTTATGTCACATTTGCCTCTTCTCGTCGAAACAATAATAGAGAGATAGCGGAATTTTAAGACCCGTACGAAGTACGAGCGCTTCACCACTACGTTTGTAACCAGTCTATTTGAGTGGGGGAGTAGGTGGGAGCGTTGACATTGGTCTAAGGTCCATGCCGAATCTGCAAAAAAAAATTTGTTTGTCCGTCCGTTAGAGTAAATGTTGACCAATTTTTAGAATTCGTTTCCTCTGAAAGGTAGAAACAAAAGTAGATTTGGAATCGCAGATTGGGTGTTTTTAGACGAAGGGCAAATCTCCTCCGATTTACAAAATCTTTTCTTTTCCTTAAAGGTAATTTAAAAACTGATTGCGGAATCGAATTTGAACAGGTAAGAACTTTCGAAGCTGCGGTCGAAAAAGTGGTTAAAAACGTGAATTTTTGAAGGTCGGTGTAACTTTTTGACTTACATCTCTGCGAAATTACCACTGAAATCGCTGTTCAAGGTTTTGAATGAAAATTATGTACTTCCAGAAAATTGGTTGAGTGAGTCGAACTATAGGGTTCTTAGTGTGGGCGTAAGGGCCCAAGTCATACTACGCGACCCTACACGCTATTTAGGTGTTTTTCGTAAATATTCCTTGAATGGTGAGATTTTTTTGGAGCGAAATTTTCTGTCCATAGAAGTATGCGTCAGAGGCCTCTCATAAAGTGCTGTAGGTCGGTTCTATGATCGGCCCTAGGACAAAAAATTTTTTCTTTTAAATTTGAGTAAAAAAAGTTTTTTTCAAACTTTTTTGAAATTTTGAGATTTTGTTAGGGACTAGAGGTTTTCTGCGCCGTTGCTTCAATATTTTTTTTCAATATTGCCCTTTCGGCAATTTCAAATCGAATTTAATGTGGACGCAAGTCCATATATAAAATTACGTCCACATTAAATTAAGAGTACAGGCAATATTTATTTAGATACGTTCGAGTCTTTTTGTAACATCTATTCTGATGCGTACGGGTCACTTGCATATGTTCAAACCATCATGTGATTCGAAGGCGCATAATCTCAAGGATTTAATTAAATTTATGAACATTACGAATTCTATTGGACAAACAGAATTAATTTGCCATAATGTTGAACATCGATTCCAACCAGTTCGTATGCCCAAAAACATCGTTTTTTAAATTTCAACAATGCCTCAAAATCGACTACAATACACACAACAAATATTTTGTAAACATTTATGAAAAATTTGTTCAGTATTGATGATTTTATATGTGATTTTTATATTTAAACCAATGATCGTGTTGTTTTCAAACAAAATTAATATCGTTGTGTATTGTCAATACAAGTGCACATTTGCTGTGTTTTCAAGAGATGTATACCGCACGAGATATATTTCTTTTGAATATTTTATAAAGTGATTGTAAGTTTCTCTTTCAATTTGTCTTATTAACGTTTAAATGAACGATCAATTAAATAAAATAAATTCACATATAACTGAGCTCACGCTCACGCACGTTTCTTTTCTTTTTAAAAAAAATTATTTTGGATAAGATAAACTTCTGTAATCGAACTGTCAGACCAGATGAACGAAAACGACCAGTGTTGTCATGAGTCCGTGTTACTCATGTCCAACAAGATTATATTTGTGTATGGTTTTAGTCAAAGAATTATTGACGTTCAAAAATTCATACCGCCTGTTACAGTTATGAAAGTGAGTTCCAGTCAATAAAGCTGACTTTTTAGACCCGTTACGAAAAACGAAGTGCTTCGAAAAGGCATATATTGCGTCTATCAAGACGTTTGTAACCAGCTACCAACTGGAGCGGGACCCGCTAGTTCGGGCGTACATTTTAGGTGTGAACAAATAAATTAATTATTATTATTATTAGGTTCTAAATAAGATAAATATGTAGAAAAAAATTTGTCCGTCGGTCCATCAGTCTGTCAACACGATTAATGGAATAAAACTCATTCAGGGCCGTGTAAGTGGTTTTGGTCTTCTGTACATAACTCGAGTAAATCTTTTCCCATTTTTTAAAACCTTTTTTTGAACGACTGGTCTATGAAAGCGCAACAATTTATGGGGAAGAAAACTTTTTGAGTTGAAGCCCTTGTATTCAGCTGGAGTTCACCTCAACGTGTTTTTCTACATAAATCGGGTAAACCATGAATATTTCTCTAATGATGAGGTTTTTTGTGCAGTGTTTTCGAGAAAAAAGATTCGGTCTTTTTTGTCCATGCACTTATTGGTCCGATTCTCTAGGTCGGTCCTACAAAAGGCCAGTTATTTTACTTGGTCTTTGCACGTGAACTGATAAGGTTAAACAGTCGATAATGAATGACCCATCAGTTGGTTCAATTCAATTCCAACAAGTGATTACTCGAGCACATTAAATTTAGAATCTACCATTTAACACATTCCAACATACGTCACGTCGATATGAATTATTTATATTCTCGTTATCATCATACATTTTTTGCGTTTGCTATTAATCTAATTACCGGAAAAAAGAAACGCGAGCAACGCAAATCCGTTGAAAAAATTGACGGAAGTTATAAAATGCTAGAGATTTTCCCTGAGATAGTCGAATCTACTCCATAAGAACATCTTTTGATGATTTGTTGATTATCTATCGAATTGAAGAAAACAGAAAGATTATTCATCTACTTTAATGCAAAGATGGCAGGAAATTAGAGTGTCTGTGGACCTTACTTTCACAAAAGTAGTTCTATCTTCCTACACAAATAACTTTACGAGAAGTCTGCGTAGCTCAGTAAAATATAGTACGCTGCTGGAGAATGGTATATTAAATAACAACGGCTGATTTAGACCCGCTGCCCCCTCTGGCTTGTTCACCATCGTGGTCTAAATTAGACGTTTCAGCTCTGTGTTATGTATACTATTTTATAGGCAGACTATCAAAAAGTCAGATTCCGAACAAAGCACGTATGGAAATAATTCTTCTTCAGCCATTATATCCACTGCTTGATGTATGTCTCCCCTCGATTTTTTCACTTTTCCCGATCCAATGCCAATTGTTGCCAGAACGATCTCGCTAATCGTTTTATGTCATTGGTCTATCGTTCAAGTGGTCTGCCCATCGGTCTTTTTAGTCGTGGTCGCCATTGCATAATTGATTTAGTCATCATCTGTCATTCTGGCTACATGTCCTGCCCAATTCCATTTCAACGATACTATTCGTTGCATGATATCAACAACTTGAACTTTTGAGTTTAATTCGATGACATCAACAACCTTCGTTTGCTCTCTTATCCATTTATTCGTCTTTCGGTCTCGTAGCGATATTCCCAACATGCTTCGTTCCATAGACCTCTGCGCTACTCTCAGCTTATTAGCTTTCGTTATGGTGTCTCTGCGCCAGGACGGGAAGTACACATGCATCAAACATCTTTCTTTTTAAAATGTTGTTCATTCTTACTTTTAAATATTGAACGAAGTTTTCCAAATGCAGCCCAGCCAAGTCCTATTCGTCTTATCTCTGTAGTTTGATTGTCTAGGCTTAATTTCAATTTATGGCCCAAATAAACGTAGCTGTCGACTTTCTTGATGATGTCGTTCTCAAGTTTTATTTCCACACCATCCTCTATGTTGGTCATTATCTTTGTCTTCTTCAGATTCATCTTAAGACCGATATTGCTAGATTCGTTATTTAGATTTTCCAACATTGTTTGTAACTGGTTGAGATCGGTGGAGATAAGAACAATGTCATCCGCGAACCGAAGATTGTTTAGTTGTGTACGATTGATGTTTATTCCCATAGCGTTCCAGTCCATCGTTTTTAATGAACTTTCAAGATCATTTGTGAACAGCTTCGGTGAGATCGGATCACTCTGCCTTACTCCTCTTCCCACCTTGAATTTGGTTGTTTTTTCACGAAGTTTTAAGCAGGATGTTCTCGTAAATATAACGAATGATTCTAGTGTATCTTGAATCTACTCTGCATTCGTTTAAAGAATCAAGCGTCGACCATGTTTCCACTGAGTCGAATGCTTCTTCGAAATCTACAAATCTATGTTATTTTAACTTTGTACTCATTACATTTTTCTATCAACATTCGCATAAAACGTGTAAGTGAAAGTGATCATTAGTACTAAAGCCGGCTCGGAATTCCGCTTGTTCTATTGACTGGTAAAAATCTAGTTTTCTCGTATTTCGTTTCCAAATGATCCTCATAAACAATTTGTACAAATACGACAACAGGCTTATTGGTGTATAGTTTTTGAGCTTTGTGATGTCACCCTTCTTGTGTATCAACCTGATTATTGCATTCTTCCACAAATCCGGAATTTTTTCTAGATCTAGGCATTTATTGAAGAGGATTTTTACAGCCCTTGCATCACCTGCTACTCTTAAAGCTTCAATCGGGAAATAATTGACAAGTGAGAAATAAAGTAGGGAAATAATTGACAGGAGCTAAATAAAGAAGGGAAAAAATAACTGTCAAGTCAAAAATGAGCCTAAATGAGTTACTTTTTCGCAGAATTTTATGTGTCCGTTAGTTTTTTTGTTAAAAAGGAAAATCTTTGTAAATATTTAATTATTCTATCAAACATGTTTATCATTTTTTATATAAAAACTCAACTCGTGTAAAAAATTGCAGGACTCCCATAAAGAAACTTATTTTATTTTCAACCGAACAAATTTTTTGACATTATAAAAAAAACCAAATCAGCACATCACTTTTTGAAAGCCTTATTGCTCGGCAGATATTAGTTCGATTCAGAAAAAAATTACTTTACAGAAGTTCTGAGATGTGGCACTGCACAAAAGCATTTTGATTGGTCTAAATCAGTTTAGATAGAATTTAATTATTTCTTTATGTTCTAAACAAAATCAATAACTTCTCATTTCCCTTTGATAAATTTGCGTTTAATGCGAGTTGTGAGACTTATCATTGCATATAAAATAAAAAAAATCAATTACTGCGGCCTAACAAAACAAAAACCCTTTCAACCCTTCGAAAACCCTTTTCTTTCGAAACGACTAATATCAATTTATGTGACGCTTTAGCCATGATTTTGCATTCAAAAAAATGCGTCCCAAATGTAATGCGCATTTTTCGTACAGTCAAGAGAATATAACTTTAACACATTTTTTTGGGTTGTCAATCAAATTCATGCAAGATGCTATAACATCAACATATTGTGTTCCACGCAGATATCAGACAGGAACGATAATAAAGATTTATTAGAAAAAATCTACATAAATGAAAGTTCGTTATTGTATGGTATCGCATTTGGAATGAATAGGACTGAAATCACGTAATCGTAATTTCTCCTAGATTCATCGCTTGATTAGCATAATAATTTTCATTCGGCATTCTTTTATACAGCTGAGTGATAGATCTTGTTTTGTCCTCGAACCTCAAGTTCACTTCACATAGCTGAATTAAAGTTTCATCATCTATGCTTGCATAGCCGACAAACATAAAACTAATGACGCAATCTGGTTATTGAACGAAACTTGTTCAAACTTAAAAAATATTCAGGGAAAAATTCGATTCTATAAGAAAAGCTTACAGATTGCAACAAACCAAATATTAATTAGGTGCTTACGGCGGCTTAAAACGCAAAAAACTTCAAATTCTAATATTTTATTTCGTTTCCCTAATAATCGGTCGCGTCTTTCCATACTTACTTGAACAACATTTTATACGTGTATAGTTTTCTTTTTGTTTTTTGTTAACACGGCTTGCTTGCTTATTACTGCGTTGTGTATGAACATCTATATACATATTTTTTGTTGACTTATAAATAAACTGCAAACCAAAAGTGACATTCACCACCGACATGAAAACAGTATTGGATTGATCGCGATTGCGGATCGATCGCTTCTCGCTTATCAGACAATTAAATATTTTAAAACGCGAATTTTTGGAGTTTGTGTTACGAAATGTGAGGAAATGTGAATTGATTATATCTGATTTTGAGCAATGAATCGAGAGAAAGAGTTTTTAAAATTGAAAATTCTTGATCGATTTGAAGAAAATTGTTTAATGCGAAATTAACTCTTATTCAAGTTACGTTAATTTCAAAAACAAAATTGACAAAAAACGTATAACATCATATCAATTATCTAAAAATTAGGAGTGATCGATCGTTGTTTGGGTTTTGCTTGACACTGAAATTTAATTACAAACGAAGAATTAGATTTAAATATTAATAAATTCATAACATCCACATGACTCTAAATAACATGTCGTCACAAAGCAAAAAGAAAATAACTACATCCAAACCATCGAAGATATCGAAAGTTGCGAGGTATTTGAAGACGAAGGTGAGAATTTTGTTGTTATTGTCATTTCATGACATTGAAGAAGTACCTTTTATCAAAATTATGATTTTGCTTAAGCCAGTGGTCTTTTAGTTTTACTGTAACAGAAAGGTTTACACTTAACCTTCAACATGGTTATTCCTTCTATTTAAGTAAAAAAAAATTCAGTTATTATTCTTTTACTTTACAACTTTACAACTTTACTTCAAATCAAAACGATCAGCAATTTGTTATCTCTTCCGCCCAATAAAAAAATTAGAAACAAAGAAAGATTTAAAAATGCTCCAAGGTCTCGAGGGACGATGAAATAAATCCTGAAAAAGTTTTACGTTATAAAAATGTAAAATCTTTCTGTCATGTGAGGTGTCACATTTCACCATATTGTAACTATTATTTATATTTATTTATAACTTTCTATTAAGCGCTAAAATAATTTGAAATTTTTAGATTTGAAGTTTTCCGGGCATTTATTAAATGAATACGAACATACCTACAGGAGGAGAATCATAAGATTGTGCAACGCTTCGTTTTAACTGTTTCAACCGAAAAACCGGTTTTACTTGAGAAAAATACAAGCGAATACGTGAAAAGAGCGATAAAAGAGCAATCAAAAAGGTGCACAAGCTTACGATTCTCTTCCTGTACATCATATACCAATTTAATGCGACAAAACAAGTGAGGTGAAAATGAAAAATCAAGCCGAGTTTGCGGACGCGTCTAAATATTTCACGTGCAGTAAAAAAAGATTTATGTGTCTTAACATAAGGATGATAACTTCGCCATTCTACAACAGGGATTGTAAAATAATAATAATTTTCGTAATCGATGGTGTTGTTCACTAATACTTAGTGTACCAAAAACCCTTTTTTTTGTAATTTAGTAACGAAATCATGGAAAGACTTCGAAAAAAACTTTTCACTGAAAAAAAAATTCTACGATGGCGGAGGGCAGCAGGGGGAAAAACTCAAGAGTTCGGCTATATTATGATTCCTTGCACCAAATATTTTTGTATGGGTTTTTTGGGCTAGTGGACTTCTTTCGGGTGTGGGGACTGCGGTAGATCCTCCGCTACCACTACGGGCATGATCGAAATAAAATGAAAACTTGTTCTTTGCGACACAACGCTCAAATATTCAAAATGACAAACGCATTTAAGGATCGGAGTGGGTGGACCCACACCTGACCCAGAATTTTAGCGGGTGGTCCCACGCCTGACCCAAAGTTTTAGAACACACAGAAAAACGATTTCTGTGAGTTCTGCAACTGTGTGGGCGACCCACTAAAATTGTGGGTCAGGTGTGGGTCGACCCACTAAAATTGTGGGTCAGGTGTGGGTCGACCCACTCCGATCCTTAAACGCATTATTGCGCCACACTACGGAAAGAAAAACTGATTTTTGGCTCAGTTATAGCCAGAGCTCGTCTCCGGCTTGTGCTTAAAGCCTCTTGCTTTTTTTTGTATTTTGTTCATGCAAAACTCGGTTTTTTGGTGGAAAGAGTTAAAACGAAACGTTATGATTTTCTTCATGTGAAAAGAGTTAAAACAAAACGTTGTAATTTTCTTCCTGTACATAGCACCCTTTATTTAGTTTCTTGTTTTTCTTGGACGACACCGGAAATAAGTATATAAATTCCAAGCTCTTTGAAAACCAACATTTTTTGCATAACGTAAAATATATTGTTCATCAAAAAAATTATTTAACCGTTTAACACGTCATCAAAGAGTTAAATGTCTAATAGTCGTTATTACGCTGACTTATTGAATTCCACAGGGTTTTGATTGTACTGAGAGTTTATTAATCTTAGTGTGAAATTCTTACCAAGTATGGAAATGCTGAGACGAGACTTTTCCTAAATGTTAATACGTAAGGCCTCAACATCACGTTTTTTGTATTAAAAATATTGATAAGTGTACCACATTTTCAGCACATTAATTTGAACTTGAGTTATTGCCAGCTTAAGTAAATTTCCATTTAACATAAACTGAAAATAGCTAGAAATGCTATAATACAAATCAGAAAGTCTTAACCTTTGAGTTTTTAGATGAGAATAAAAATTGTTATCATCGAAAAGTTATTGGACCGGTACCTAGTAGGGTTTTACGATTTTATAACTTTCAGCAACAACTTTCCCTTGAAAATTATTATTTTTTGAAAACTACTCGTTTTTTTTATTTTTTCAAAGAAATTTTTGCAACAGTTTTTGCTTTCAATTTCATTCGTACTTTCTGTTTAGTGCTGCCGTAATTTGCATAAGAAACTTAGTGCGAAAGAGAGAAAAGAAAATCTATACAAAAGTCCACACAAAGTTTTTTGTCTCTTTCGCACTAAGTTTCTTATGCAAATTAGGGCAGAGTGGTCTTTCGACATTGTCATTAGCAACTGCAATACAAAGAGTTTGGTATATTTCAAACTCTTACAAATAATCGTACGGGTCTGGCAAGGGTTAAGATCGTTATACCATTTTGAATAAAAAAATCTTTGTAATTAATTCATTTTAATAAAACTCGTTGTAAATAAGCAATACAGCAGGTTAAATTTTCGTATTTTGATTTTAAGGAAATTTATTAATTTGTTTTGAGTACTGAAAATGCTTGCCATGTTACGTGACATGTTTAGTTAATATTCGATTTTGGTTTTCGTCCAAATAATTTATAAAATAATATTGAAAAATCCTCGGATACAAGTCTTGTCATCTTTGCAATTTAGCAATTTGAATCTTGAATTGAAATTCTGAAATTAATTCTCACTTGTGCTATAGTTTGACACATGATGCACTTAATTACGCTTATTTGTCACTATTTTCAGTGCTGTAAGCGGCCATAAGCGCGAAGTATGGCAAAGCAGCAATCCTAGATCTCTCAGAGTTCATCAGTAACATGCATACCTTTATCTTGTTAAAGAACATTTTCATACTCTTCATAATTCCATTCGTAGATAGAAACGTTATAAAAGACTCAACAAACGAAAGTGTACTTCCTTTATCATCCAAGTCGGACGAACGAACGTTTAATTTAGCATCAAATTTCATGAAAATTTGAAATTTCAAACAATTTGTAAGGAAATTCACAAAAAACACAAAAAAATTTACAGATTTGTAAAAGGCAGAGCTGATTACATTAAGAATTACTGTCTCCAATTCTTTCTCACTTCTAGACTGAAATTACGTCGTTTCTCTGCTCGTGATGAAATATTTACGGTGTGCTATTCAATATTCGTTACGATGATCTAGATAAAACCTATCAATTGTTTGTTTCTGGTTATACATATTGCTCTCGTATCCACGCAAGTCATGTTACATCTCATGTACTCATTATACACGTAAAATGGTGCGTCACAGCTGATTAAACAATCCAGTGAATTACTTTATTTATTTGTATATCGAATTTTATTTCTCACAATATTTATCGAAGTTTGTGAGCAGATAAAATGATAAATTTTAAACTTCGTTCATTGATCTATTAATGTCAAGTTAGCACGATTTTTTCATTGATTGTTCAGCGGCAAACTTGAATATTCGTCCCATATTATCGCTTCCTTCTTCCTTCTGTTTACAAATTCTGTACATAGGGAAATGGCACTGTCCAGACGTTTTTCCGTAGCACAGACTTTATGTCATCTATTCGATATTCCAAACCGGTGACCACCAAATGCTAGAAAATTTTATTACAGCTTTAGAAGGTATGTATTATCAGAAATGGGGGTGTCACTTTGTTACAATTTTATTCCGTAGCGGCGGAGAAATAGCCGACAATTTCTAAAGCTGGAAGAAGTTTCCTAAGAAGTAAATGTTTACGTTTGAGTAGTCTTTCCCGGACGTGTAAGTAAGTAATTTCCATTTAAATGATTGACGTAAAGCTATATCAAGCCTCTAGTTCCACATAAGATTTTATAATATTAAATTATTACATTAGGTGTTATAAACAAGCTGTACAGTACATTCATTAAATTCGTAATTGAGAACGCATTTAAAATCATGCAATTATCGACAATAAATTCTAGGCTTTATCGAATGCCATACAAATTTCGTTGGTCTTGAATGGAACGTTTGCATTGTGACAACTTTGACGCAAATCATTATTTTGAACAAAAATTCTCCTACAGTATCCTTCTCAAATGCACAGAAATTTGTATAAAAATTATTTTGTTTACAAAGTGCGACCAGCACTTGACTAGCACTTGAAAGCCGCCAAAAATTTGGCTGAGGCCATTTGTAGCCAGAATGAATTTACTTATGTTTGAGATAGTTTTTGGTTAGAAATATAAATCCCTAGACAATTGCAATCAAAAAATATTTCGGACAACTCAAAAGTCACAAATATTCGGTCGATCAATTTACAAATTTATGTAGGCGGCGAATATACTATGTTTCTAAGTCCAGCTCCTTCATCGCCGCATACAATTCCATACGCTTGGTATTATCGTACACTTGTCTGAAGTCGATGAAAATATGGTACGCCCGGACTTGAAACTCTCTGCCCTTTTGCAGAATCAGACGACATTTGATCAGTTATTGAGTGATCTCGTCTGAATCCGCCTTGATATTCCCCAAAAACACTCTCAGCTAGCGGATTTAGTCTTTCGAATAGTACTCGAGCGAAAACTTTATAAGCTGTGCTCAGCAAAGCAACTCCACGGTAGTTTTCGTATTCGATTTTATCACCTTTCTTGTGAAGAGGTAAAATTGCACCCTCTAGCCACTCTTCCGCATTCGTTTTACTGAATCATACATTACTTTAGACAATTCCTCAACACCCGTCTTCAGCAGTTCTGCTGGTATATTATCCGGACCGGAAGCTTTGTTGTTTTTAAGTGACATAATTGCTGCTGAGACTTCCTCTGTTGTTCGCACTGCTATGATACGACCGTCGTCGTCAAGAAAGGAAACATAGCTATCGTCAGTCACATCATCATCCCAGCTGAACAATGCATCAAAATATTCTTTGAATCTCTCCAAGACATCATGTTTTGCAGTAAGCAACGTTCTGTTTACTGCTTTGCGTATGATTATTCGGGGGTTGAATCCTTTGATAGTACATATTGGCAAATCTATGAAATAAAATTACAACTTAGTGCATTACAAATTGTCGTAAAGGCAATTTTTGAAAATACGTCCGAAGCAACACATTAACAAACTAATTTTTTAAGAAATATCTACAAGAAAATAAACTTTTCCAGAAAAGTTGCAATAAAATTTCGTAAAAAGAAGTATTCTGAAGTCAATGATTGATTCTTCTCAATCGGTCAAGATTTACTCTAGAGTTATCGTGATCACGGAGAGAGCTGCACAAAAAAATTTTATATCAAAAATTTTGTGATACATAATCTGTCATGGTTCTTTGTGGATAATGGCTATTGATTGTGATTTATAGGTAATTTCGTCAATATGTAAATAAAATAGCCATAAAGCTAGACCATAATTAAAATTATAATTTATCAATGTGGTAGTATTGTGCAGCGTTTTTTTACATATACGATATAATAATGATGCAAATTTACATTAACGGACAATTCAATTTGCTAGTACGGTTATAATTAAATTCTCTATTTTACGTCTGCATCCAACGGGTGTCTCTTACTGTACAAATTTACCTCCTATGTACATGGTGTATGGTTTTTGAATTTCGTCTTTTTAAATAACGTTTTTTAATTTTCATCAACCAAGATTAAACTGTTGCATGGCCAAATTGAGTTTCGAATCGAATGATTCTTTTTCGGCAATAATGAACTATTATGAATAAGCAACACCCGCTTAGTCTGCATAAAATTTTATTACACAGGCCTGTTTGTCAATAACAAAAAGTCATCTAATACTCCCAACCAGTTCTGTGATGCGATCATAAGTGTCACACCACCCAAATGACATTTTTATGTTAATATCAAAAATGATTTCAAATTCAATTTATATCTCGGATTCACGAAACCGAAAACTATAATTTTTTCCTCTGTAATAGGTATGAGACGTGAGACTTGCCAATTAGTCTTAAATTGCTATACGCCTACATCCTTACCGTATGAACGTCGTTACATTGTTGGCTCGATATGTTTTCTCAGCTTCAAGCGAGTTGCAGGAAATACAATAAAAAGACACATATGAAATAATAGTATATTTTATCACTAGGAGCAAAAGTTTTTAATTTCGATCCACGTGGTGAAGCGTCAGAGAGCGGAGCGCATATAAATAAACTCTGCTCTTATCTCGAAAATTTTTAATATGATTTCGTTTTTTGTATTTACAAAAACCAACTGGGTAAAAGAGTACTTTTCGGTCGAGGATTGAAAATAATAATAATAAGTGGGTAGAAAAGTAAGTGGGAAGAACAAGCCTATTTCGCGCTCTCAATATTGTGAGGAGTGCTCGATGAGGTTTGAGCATCAGTAGGAAAAAAATATGTAATATGTACATTATTGCCGCCACAAAGTTTGATCTTTTTTAGAAATTTTGAGATGTTTAGTTCGAAAAAAACTTTTGGCCACAAACACCACGACCAAATTTCAATTGTTGCTTTGATAATGAGACTTGCTGACGTCCTAATAATATTGAGGGAACCTACAAAATAACCCACCACTTTGGTTCGTCAAACTCCAGAGTTCGACTAACTCGAAAATGTCATTTCCAAGCCTTTCGTGTTGTGTGTGGTTGAAATTTTTTCGAACAGATCGGATCAAAATTCCTAAAAAAGATTCAACCTTCCGGCGGCAATAATGAATTTTACGAGAAGTGTTTTTTTCGTTTCTAGGACGGAAAACTGCTGTTTTCAGTCCTATTTTAAAACAGAAAAACAGTTTTCTGAATCCTCGGAATGAAACATATTGCACGAAACTCTGAAAAATATTTGTTTTTGACTAGTGTGATTGCAGCCCTTGGCTTCGCCGCGGGCTGTAAACCTCATACTCGTCAAAAAGTAACGTAAATAACTATTTCCTGCTGAGGCTCAAAACTTATCGAGCAGCCTTCGTATAACAACATTATTGTTCACGGTTTTCAGGAGACGAAAAAACTGAAATGTCACAGTGGACTTCGGAAAACTAGCGAACAATATTTGGTGAAAATCGGTGATCTGCGTGACTATTCAAGATAGGCAATAGTTTTTCATAAATACTTCATAGCGATTACATAAGAGGATTGTTTTTATATTATTGAACATATTATGCAGGGGACCCGTACGCATCAGAGTAGATGTTGCAAACAGATTCGAGAACGTACATAAGTAAATGTTGCCTTAACTCTTCAGTGTATGAAATTACGTCGACATCAAATTGGATTGGAAATTGCCGAAAGGGCAATATTGAAAAGCCTGTCCGAAGAAATGGCACAAAAAACCTCTCCAATCCTTAAAAAAGCCCTTAAAAAAAATGGAAATAATTTGAAAAAAAATTGCACTAGAACCGATCTTAGAACCGGTCTAGACCACTTAGGAGAGGCCTCTGATCCATACTTCCACAAACAAAAAAGTTCGCCTCTTTTTCCTCTGTAACACTGCACAAAGAACCTATTCATTAAAGAAATATTAACAAAAAACCACTAAATATCGTGTAGGATCGCGTAGCGTGAGTTGGGCCGACACTGAGAACTCTACAACCCGAACCACTCAACAGATTTTGACTAATTTATTTTCTGATGTCCATATCTTTGATTTTAATTCTTGAGTGATTTCTGTTCTAATTTCGCAGAGATATAAGTGAAAAAGTTCCACCAACCTTCAAAAAATCACGTTTTTCACCACTTTTTCGACCGTACCTTCGAAAGTTTTTCGACCGATTTTGCCCAAATTCATTCTTGTAATCAATTTTCTGATTATTTTTCAGGAACAATTTTTTTTGAAAATCGTATAAGACTTACTTGATTTATGTAGAAAAAACACGTTGGGCATGGGCACTAGTAGAAATTCAGTTTTAGGGCCCTGGCTGAGTCCACAAGCTCAAAATTTGAAAAATTTTCTTCCATAATCAGGCATGCCCAGGCCTTTCAAACAAAAAAAAAAAATTATGAAAATCGGAAAAGATTTACTTGAGTTATGTACAAAGGACCAGAAACCACTAAAACGGCCCTAACTCGGCGGCCCTTGGGCCGACAGCGCCCAGATTCAATCCCATAAAATATTTTTCAATTTCCTTTCAGGGAAAAAAGTTTTTGAAAATCAGTTGAGGTTTATTGAGGGTATCGCGGTGACGGACGGACGGACGAACATTTTTTTATTGTTGATTCGTCATCCAAGGACCATGATCGAAGCTCCCCTCTTACTCTCGGGTCGAAATTGGGGTGGCTTCAAATGTCGTGGTAAACGCATAAGACCCCTTTTCGAAGAGCTTCGTTCTTCGTACGAGTCTAAAAATGCTCGAAAAACCTCTAGGATTGAGGATGATGAAAGAAATATTTTTGCTCATTTAGTCATGGCTCTTGAAGCTCTCGAAGTCGACTAATAAAACCATAACCGTTTGAACTGGAATAATATAAATCATATTAGTCGAGTTTCATTCATAAGTTGACGTTTTTCAATGGTTGCTTCATGAAATGTTCAAGTTCATTTCGAAAAAATTGGAGAGTATAATTTTCGTGTTTTGGGCTCAAAATGGCTTTTTGTGCGAAAGATACATAAAATTATATATCCAACATGTACTACATGTCGTTTATATGTGCTCTATTAGTGAAAGGTCCACGGTATGCCGCCCTGGGACTTTTCACCAATTTCGCTTAATATGACCGACATGTAGTACGTGCTGCATAAATAACTATAGTTTTCCTGATAGCCTACTCCCAAGAAATTGAGTAGACTTCATTCTATGCTTAGATGCTCTTAATAATTTCATGCTAAAATGATTCAGGCATATGCAAAATAATTTCGCTTCTTTCACGATTTGATTCGATTCGTCTAAGGAATTTTTGCTGGCAATTTATTCAAATCTTACAGGTTCTTAAATTTAAGTCGTAAATAACGACGGTTGGTGCCTTTAGATTAAAATTTCGTGTCCTTGACATTAACAAAATTCTAAATATTGCAGACGATGTTATTAACCGAAAGTAATGCTGAGCAAATTTTAAAATTGTTATTTACAATTAAACTAATGGTAGCAATAGAGGCTAGGTATATACCAAACACCATCGCACTTTTTCACTTGAGTGTCATGTACGAAACATTCTCTTTTTCATATTTTTTTCGTTGTGTAAGTGCTTACGACACATGAATCCATTTCTGTACTTGAATGAGTAGTTGTTTATGATATTTCATAACATTCGGTTCGGCTTTGCATTTCACAAACAAAATCATATCTGTGATAAAATAAAATAAAAAGATGGGGTTCAAGTGACTTCTAAAATCACATATGAGGAGTGCATATAATTTTTAAATTTAATAAATGGAATATTTGAATCATACAAGCGAACAAATTTCAATCATTCCGACAATACACCGTATTTTCTTGTGAAGAAAATTGAAAATTTGTCAATATTCAGCGATGGTGTGTGTATCATCTGTGTGTACACGTACGCATGCGTATATTAAAGCTGGAAACAATGACACAAGCTTTTCCAAAACATACAAAAATAATGTATAGTTGATGCATTTTACGTTGTTGAATTCATTTTTTCCTTCATCGCAATTTCCTTTCACATTTTCATCGAACGAGTTTATTTGTCACACATTCACTTTATCTTAAAACTGAATTAATTTTATCTTACAGATGTGCTTACGTGAGTGAGTGTTTGTGCATGGTTTGAACGAAAAAGAAATTAGTGAGCACATCACAGAGGTGGTTTATTCTAACACAAAGACCAGTATTAATAACAGGTGTTGGTTTTGTTTGATCGGTATGGTATTCACTGTGACTCGGTTCGCTCTTAACACTATCGCCTTTTATTTTTCAAAAAAAAAAGCTATTATTCGGTAGAAGAGTGAAAAAACAATGAAGAATCCGGAATAAAATTTGTGTTATTCGAAGTATACCAGACGTTTGATGACACTCCGCACATGTCGCTTTTTAATCAGTACCTATTCCTTTTTTGTAATCTTGGTGTGGAATGGCCCAACTGAAATATTAGTAGTAATAAGAAATTCAACCGCTAATAATAACATGCAATATTTCGGTGTTCGGCATTTTTGCTTTGTTTACTGACTCTCATAAATCAGAGCTTTTGTGAGAGAAATTTGATAAACACGTGAATACTTCTTTATGCAAAATGCGTTAAATAACGTGTTGACCGGAGAACTGTAACTTGTGATGTGAAATTTTAGTTATTGTCCGATAATTCTCAACAGAGAAAAAGTGCGACATGTCAATCTGCAAGAAATGAACTCTGGACCAAAATAGAACTATAATGTATTAGGGAGTAAAATTTAACACATAAGGAGTTAGGCGTCTTTCGGCTACGGATTTGTTATTTTGAATTGAGTAACGTTCAGATTTGGAGATGAGGATGTATTGGATCAGAATTCAATTATTTTCTACGAAAATGATGCAAGTGTCAGAATATTGTAATTCTCCGACATCCGGGAGTAAAAATTTTACTCCCTTCACACATAAAAGAGTGCTTCTCCAAAACTAGATCCTTAACGAATCCAAATTCTATTACAAGTGGGATGAAGTGTAATGAAGGCAAAAAAGATTTCTCGAAAATTGAAGCCAATTTAAACTTTTCTTCTTCTACAAAGTTCATTGCTTTTCCGAATCATTTGATGGGCATAGGGCATTATCAAGTTTTTTCTGTGCGTCTTATATTTTGAGATCTGACGACTGTGTAATGAATGGAATCTCCCATTAATAATAATGATCCGCCGTTACAACCCGTCCGGGTCAGAGGCTAAATCATTTTATTTTTTAGTTCCGCAATTTTTTTGCGAGCTTCTGCTCACATGGATTCTCTTAGAGATCCTTTCGTTACCGACGTTTTTACTGTGTCAGTGATAAATTATTACATACAAACCTAGTGCAATCTATGATGTACTAGGGCGGAAACTAGTAAGGCTTAGAATGCCGATTTGCCCCATCAATGTATTTTACCGGCAGGCATTTTTTGGACCACATGCTTAACGTGAATTCCGAACCACGCTTGCTTCTGGTGCTAATTATATCTCCGTCCAAAGTCAAACTCAGATATTCGTACACAGAATTCATCGAATATGGGTGACGTCATATTTGTCATTCTTCTATTCGTTGCGGCACCAAATTCACAACTACCCAAATTATGAAGCCTGGATGTGCCTAGGAACGTTACTTTCATGATATAAATTGAAGAAAAATCCTATACAGAATTTGTCCCCACCAGGATTGAACCCAGATATTCTTGGTGGAAAGCCAGACGGTTACCACTGAGCTAACCCGTTCCAATTTATACCATACTGAAATATATTTCTCAAAACTGAAAATTGCACCTTCTTTTGTTGATCAAAAATATCTGTAATATTGTAAGCTTTACTCTTTTGAATAAAGCCTCAATGATATCAATTTTAATATCAATATCAATTTTTAGGGAAATTATCTACTTTTTGTGATTTAGACTATTTTTCGTCCTCTCTAAAGACGAATGCTTAAGGTGTATAAGGCGTAAGGTGTGAAATGTATAAATATTTGAATATTCATTTTTTGATTAATTGGATACGTGGTTTAAATTGAAAAATTATTTATTCTTCCAAGCTTTCGGTAACGAACAGTTGTCTTCTTCAGGGAATTATGTTATAATGAATGTTAGTATATGTGTGTGTTGCTATGTTATTTGTTGTATTAATTTTGGTTTTTGTGTGAGTTCCGAAATTTTTGGTGTATTGTTTTCCATGCATTGCTGAGGACGAGACCTTTGTCGATATTCATTAATGGTCTTGTGTGTTGTTGTATGGCCAAACCTTCCTTGATTTTTCTTAAATATGCGTCGTTTTCTTTCATAGTGAATTTAGAATTTTGCCAGTCAATTTTATGTCCTTTGTTTCTGATTGTATGTCTTGCGATGGCCGATTTGTTGTATTCATATCGTCTTACATTGCCTTTGTGATCCTCTAGTCTGGAGATCACTCGTTTTGACTCGCCGATATATATTTCGTTGCATCCGAGACATGGTACATTGTAAATACCAGCTGGTTCGTTATTTTCTTTGTCCTTTATTCCGTTCAACATGTTCTGGATTTTTATTAAAAAGTAAAAGACTGATAGCGTTTTTATCCGAATCATCAAATTTTCATATAATTTGTACTTTTACAACTTTCTCTAACTCTGTGGACATCAAATTTTGGCACATTGTCACATATTCTTCCATTTTATGCTTATAGAAACAAATTCCAGTGGAAATGTTAAACAAATGGGCTTCACATCAACTTAAGTGGCACACATGCCGTCGCACATTGTCTAAATTGTAACTGTCATACGTAAACATGCCGAGATGTGCTACAATTTTAGGTTTTCTCTATGAGAAAATTGAGTGATGGAAAGGGGCAAATTTGCGTTTTTCGGCCAGATTTCTCAAAAGCCTATGAATCGGTTAATTAATCGCAACATACTGTGCAGTGCACGAAACTCTTCTCTCGGTTTTTTTAGACTTCAGCAGTCGCGCTGGTTTTCAGTCACTAAAAAGTCGTAAACAAGCAGTTGAAAATGAGAATACATTTTCTTTGCTGTATAGAAGGCGTTTTTAAGGCAACGATGCGCAGCTTTATAAATTTTTCTCTAGCTCTATTAATAGGGTAAAGTATGATCGCCAAGAGCTATCTGCATGGTTATCTGCAAATATGTTACAGCTCAGCGCAAGAAAATCTCAGGCTATTAAATATCTTGGACGCCAATGTGAATTTGAGTTCTTCTCCAGCTGTTATATTGTATGGTGTTGAAGTTGGTTACATTACGACGGTTCAAAGTTTAGGGATGATTGTGAAAGATCGTCTATTGTGGTCTGACCATGTAGCGAAAGTGTCTCTAAGGATCTTTATGGCCTCTTGCAAGAACGACATCGCTGAAGACTTAAGCTTCCGACCCACTGCACTAGACCTGAATGATAACATAAAACATAAAAAATTAAAACAGAACGACTAATCACAATCCTTGTCATGAATAGAACTTCCTTTGTTTGATCTTAAGAAATAAATATTGACGCACAGCGAGAATTGCTTTTTTCGAGTGAAGCAGGTCGGAACATATCGACCCACTTCGATCCTTAACTTGTTTTCACTTTTCTTGGACAGTAAGTTGATCATACAAATGGTCTAAATCACAAAAAGTAGGGAATTCACTTGAAAATTACCATCGATCTCATTTCGTATTATAATGATGTAATTTTTTTTGTTGAAAACATAAACCCTGGTTACATTAATAGCATGGTTGTACTAGCGTCGCTACTAGCTAACTCGCTAACATGATAGTGTATTTTAGTTAACATACGCGTAACAAATGTAGTTTACATTTATCGCGTAAATTGATAATTAATTGGGTAACGTTATAATTTTTTCATAAAAGTTCAAAATGTTACTTTCTCCTTTAGTTTTCAATTTTTGTTTACTATTCGTAACGTTACAGCCTTATTATCGTTGCAATTTGTGTTGTTTATCTCGGGTATTATCGTTGCGTCACACAGAGGCGGATTACCCTATGGGCAAACCGGGGCAGCTGCCCCGGGCGCTGGAAAATGGGGGGCGCTGAAAAACGGCTAACGAAACAAAAACTGACAAGATGTTCATTAAAAATAACTATTTCTCTAATAATTTGAGCCATTTTCTGCTCTGCTTTCTGTACTGCATATAAAAAAGGACGAATTTATTCTAACGAATTTTAAGTAACTCGTGTTTCTTCTGACAAAATGTATTAGGTGTTCGCATTCGAAAAGAGGACACTACTAATGAACAGCGTCATTATTTTTTTTCTGAAATCGAGCATCAGTCACTATGATGTAATTTACGGTCGTTGCATCTGAAAAAAATGCAAAAAAATTGTATTCCAAAGTTTTTCTATTTCTCTGTTTCTCTCAATTCTCTCTCTCTCAATTCGTATGCTATTTCAAATGGTAAATGAGAGAGAGAAACTCTCAAAATCAACAAAACAGACGAGAAACCGAGAAACTTTTTTTGCATTTTTTTCAGATGCAATACCTGTAGAGACAAGAACAATGTCCAATATTTTCTTGATTTGTATGAAAAAATGCAGACAACAGGAGGGTGGTCAGAAAATTCGTGAAGAAGCAGATGTGATCTATTCTCAGTCCCGAATGGGGTACAAGTAATTATAAACATGTGCGGGGCTGTTCACGTGTCAAGCAAACGCACTGGTCCATACAAATTAGAACAGTGCGCCGGTCGAAAAATGTAAACGGCGGCGAAAACACTTTTTGGTCTAAGCGACGGCTCAAATCGCCACATGTTTGAAAAAATTTCGGCTGTAGCAGCAATTTTTTTTTTCTATTTACAAGCGGCGAATGAGTTTTTGCCAATTTCGGCGGCGGCTGCTGCAAAATATTTTGTTTTCAACGGCGGCGCAAATCGGCGCACGTCTTTACAAATTTCAGCGGCGACTACGCCATTTTTTGACTCTTTTCTTCAGCGGCGTTTGAGCCGGCGCACATTTCTAATACAAATACGGGACACAAATAGCGTGACAGTGTGGTCAAAAATTCTGAAAAAAAGCATGACGTCATTTGTGAAGAGCTCCTAAGGGCGCTGAGTTTAGATTCGCCCAGGGCGCTGATTTTAGATTCGCCCAGGGCGCTGGAAGGTCTTAATCCGCCTCTGGCGTCACAATTTCAGAAATATTAACGTATAACTTAACATTATCTAGAAAAACGTTTGTAGTGACAATCAATCATTGGAGGGAGAAGCATAAAAGTCAGAACAGTGTAAACAATGATTGTCCCAATTATTTCGATGATAATGACTACAAAAATGAAGTACAATCTACAAGATATCGATGAAATCTGCAAATATGATTCTCCAAAGTTAAAATCGCAACGTACAACTACAACGTTGTTGGAGTTAAAACTTAAATGCTATTTCCAGAAGCTTGTAAATACTATTTCTGCATAGTTTGTCTGTTCGCAAGTGATCTTCGGCAAAAATGTTTTGCGTTGGGATTTCGATAGAACAATTTAAAATATAATGTAATAAGCGAGGGTTAGCGACCGCTGTTAGCGGCCTCTACTAGCGCGCTAAGTTTTTTTAGATTAGCGAATCTCTCTAGCGACGCTAATATTTTTTGAAACTAGCGTTAGCGTCGCTAAAAAAAATCGTTAGCAAGCACAACCATGATTAATAGTTAGTTATCGCGTATAAATTTACACCGATTTATAATACATATCAATTGTGACAATAGTTAACGTTTCCCGTCAGACATCAGTGAATAGTCAATGGTAACAAGATTGTATGGTAACTAGATTAATTAGCAAAACGAACAATCTCAGAATTGTTGGGAGAAAATAAAATTCGTCAGTTCCTCACCAGGATATTTTTGAAATGGCCAGTAATGGTACATTTAAAACAGTGGATTTAGACTCAGGTGGAGAAAACGTCAGAGGGCTTAGCGACGCGGACCGGTGTGGTTTCAATCCACTGTTTTAATTCCATGTGATGTATACTATTTTATGCGCAAACGGACAAAAAACGTCAGATTTCTAATCATCATCATCATCAAACTTTATAGACCGTTAGTACCTTCCGGTGTGAGGTCTTTCTGTCGCAACCCCAGATTGGTGAACTATCGTCCTCCATGCCCTCCTATCGCCCGCCAAGGAGATGGTTTGTTCGCCCCTAACTTCTAAATCTGATTTAATTGAATCGATAAACCTTCTCCTTGGTCTACCCCTTGGCCTAACACCCGGGACCTGTGCATCCAAGATCCTTTTCGGTAGCCTGTTATAACCCATCCTTTGAACGTGCCCGAACCAGCGCAGACGACTGGCCCTTGCCGCCTCTTCCACTGACGAAATCCCTAAATTTTCCCTAATGTCGCCGTTCCTTATATGATTATCCCACTGCTCCCTCCTCTTAACCTTCGCTATATTCCTCAGAACCCTCAT
>CM055405.1:62576800-62597000 GCA_029228625.1 Pseudolycoriella hygida
CAAGTCCACCCGTGTACACCTTACCTACCACGCTCAAGAGCGATATCCCCCTGTAGTTACTGCAAACCTTACGGTTGCCCTTCTTATAAATTGGAGCAATAACACCGAAGCTCCAGTCAGCAGGTACTGTTGAAGACCTCATGGCCAAATTGAAAATCCTACAAAGCCATTGGATCCCACCGGATCCGCTATACTTAATAAATTCCGTCCTAATTTCATCCACCCCTGCGGATTTTCCTTCCCTTAATCTGCCGACCTTTCGGGACACCTCATCCAGTGTAATTTCCTCCTCCACCTCCGAGCTAGGACCTGCCTCCCTCCCATTTTCTTCTACCTGATTGACAGATGTAAATAAACCCTTAAAGTAATGCCGCCAAGTCTTCAAGACTTCACCCCTATCTATAATTAACCCGCCGTCTTTATCTAAAATACTACTACATCCCTCTTTCACGCCACCGCGCCTAATGTCCTTAATCACCGACCAAAATTTCTTACCCCTGCCTTGACCTGCCCTTTCCAAATCCTCCCCAAACTTTTTCCCCTCCCGGTCCTTCGCTTCCCTGACTAGATCCTTAACCAGTTGCCTACAAGCCTTATAAGCCTCCCACTTCGCCACCGTCTTGTCCTGTAACCAAACCAAGTATAGTTTCCTTTTCTCCAATACAGCCCCCCTGATACCGGCGTTCCACCAACCCGTCTTTTTGTTTCGACCCCCGCTAGCGACACTGCCCAGACATTCCTCAGCCAGATCCAAGACAAATTTCTTAAAATTCGCCCACTCAGCCTCAATGTCCCCGCAGTCAGCTGGAAGCCCCTCAACTCCTTCGGCGAATCTTGCCATAAAACGAGACCTAACTTCCTCGTCCCTGAATTTTCCCACACGAAATTTGCGACTTACCACCTTCTTCCTCTTAGTCTGACAGAGTTTACCAACCGACAGATGGGTACCCAAAAAGTAGTGGTCAGAACCGAAAGTGAAACCCCTGAAAACACGTGTGTCCCTGACTACTTGTCTCCTGTCCTGCTCTATAACCATGTAATCAATAATGGATTTGTGACCCAAACCCTCATTGACGTACGTATACCGATGGATCCACTCGTGCCTATAGAAAGAGTTGGTTATTGCTAACCCATTGAAATAACAAAAATCTAACAACCGTTTACCATTTGAATTCAGAGTTCCTTCCCCAAATCTACCCACTACACTCCCATAACCTGAGTTGTTTTTAAAGCTCCCTATTCTTGCATTAAAATCCCCCAGCAAAATCAAGGATTCATTTCCCTTCTTGCTAACCACGTCCCCCAATTGTTCGTAAAAGGTGTCCAAGTCAGTAGCATCACTGCCATTGCAAGGGCTATATACGCTAACCAAGCGATAAATTCCCCCCGCTAACTTTACAGAGATCCACATCAGCCTTTCATTTACGAAACGAACATTTAGGACAAATTTGATCAATTCCTTCCTGATTGCGATTCCAACCCCCCAATTTGCCCTACCAGACTGAACCCCGGACAAAAACACCTTATAGGCGCCCACGTATTCTTCAGTCTGTCCTTTCCTCCTAACGTCACTCAGCGCCATTTCTAATAAAATTTAAAAACATTCACTGCGGACTCGACCTCTTTCTTGATTTTAGTTAAGTATACAGTGGATTTTCATATGAAAGTTAACAGCCTGATCCTCTCATTCTTCGATGGTACGTATGAAAGAGATAATAGGATGGACATCGACACTTGTTCTATCGAGTGTGAATGCATTTTGGCTATAAAAGTTTACATGCTATTTCAAAATAACTTGCAATTTATGAAAGTTCGTGATGCGCATTGCATTTCTTACAGCCTTCTGTGGGTCCTTGCTAATTCAAATTTTGAATATTTTGGGTTAATTGAAAATTAATGGCAAATAACCGAAACACATCGTAGATTTCCTTGTATATTTTTATCATTCTCGACTAATAATGGAAGATGTAAATTTAGAAAACAAGTAACATATGACACATTGGTAAACCACGTATGTGAAACTCTGTAGGTTACGAATGAATTTTGGAAATATTATTAAACTGTATTTAAAACGCTCAAAACGCATAAATTTTAAAGAGGTCCTGGAAATGGACGAAATTTTGATGCGTGAAAAGTGCATCGTAAATGGAGTAAAAAAACTCATAGTATCAACCCAACCGGCAAAAAGTGCATTGAAAAAGGAGTTATGTTGATATTGTGAATGCTCAAAACTCGACTAATATGAATTTATAAGTAGAGGCTATTGTGAATGTTTGTTTTGATTAGAATAATTAATGGTCACACATTTAGTTGAGAATGACCTCAAAATGTTGTCTGACAACAATGCTTGGATAAAATTAAGTTTTTTACAATTTCTCCCCATTTTTAATGTTTGTACTTGCCCATTCAAACTCAAAATATTTCAAAACAATTCTTTTTTTGAACCTTGAAATATTTTACTTAAATTGTTTTGTTTTTCCATTATTAGTCGAGAATGATAAAAAATTATAAATCCATCTTATACCACATATGTCTATTAGTGCTTGGTTAGAGAAAAGTCCACGGGCTGCCACCCTGGGACTTTTCTCTAACCTCGCACTATAATAGACAATATTCAAAAAATCATTGTCATTTCAACGTCAACTTTCATTTTTCTTGTTATCGATGGTGGCAAATGTACTTTGATCATTTTGAGGACATACGTGATACTTGTGGTATGATTGAAATTTTCGCGAAACTTTTGAATAAAATCGTTTTGTTTTCCACAACATAAGCCTAACCGTGATCCGATAAACAGATTTTAGTGGTACGGAAATGAATCACATCGAACAATAATAGATAAAGTACAAAAAACTGCATAAAAATGTTTGTTCTTTACGTCGTAATTGGCATGATAATTGCCTACGTATCAGCTAGAAAATGGGGACGACTTATTTATTTAAAAATGGGCCGTTTGGGGTATATACGAACAGTAAAAAGTCGACCACCAACACCCACATTAGAAAGCGTTGAAAGTGATTTAACTAGCCCCAGACAATCGGATTTATCGGTAATTTATTACAATTTTGTCATTAATTTATAGAGAACGTCAGAATACAGTTGAAGTTAATTTTACGAAAGAAATCTATATAGCATTTAATAGTATATATTCATTATCGTTTCGGGACTCGTCAGAGTTATGCTTTTTTAGAAATGCTGGATGATATAATACAGGAGAAGGTTCGTAAGATTGTGCAATGTTTACAATATATAAAGGAAGAGAATCACAAGCTTGTGCATCTTTCTTATTCTCTTTTACCTCTTTTTTACGTATTCGCTTGTGTGCATGTTAAACTCGGTTTTTCGATGAAACGAGTTAAAACGAAACATTGCACAACCTTACGAATCTTATCCTGCATTTCTAAAAAAGCATAACTCTGACGAATTCCGAAACGATAATGAACGATTATCAATACCAAGTTGTCCTTGTTTTTGCTGAAAACTAAAGGAAGAATTTTCGGCCATGGAAGTATGGGTGGGACTATGTAATAAATTCACAAAAATTTAAATGCATGTTGTTTACAAAAGAAATTCACTAAGGAAGTAAGGAGTCTTGAAAATCATATATCGCGACCGAGGGGCAGAAAGTCAACAGAAACGAGATAATTTCCTGTAAAATATGCATAGAATGAGGAAATCTGCAAACCCGGACTGGCCCTATGAAGGGATTTTCAGTATTCTCTGGAAATAAAAAAAAAAAAATAGCACGGAAAATATATTCTTGGAATTTCATTGTTTGAACAATGGAATAAATGAAAGTAAAAGGTGCACTAATTTAAATTTTGTAGAGTTTTTTTTTTGCTGATAAATTTACTAGAACGGCGTACTACGTAAGAGACTTATGTGCATTTCACGCCTGTTGGTATTAATAAAAAAAGCAAAGGCGAAACAGCTGGTTTAAGTTATTTGAAATGTGTGTACTTTTTTGGTTTAGCATGTTTTCGACATTTAACACATTACTTAGTGGCAGAATTACAAGAGCAACATGATGGTAATTTCTGTCCTCGTTTCATGTAACTACTTTTCGCTAAAAAACCAGCCAAAATTTTAAGACCACATTAAATAGGCAACGATCCGAGCACAAATGGCTTGCACACTCTTTTCAGTGACACTTTCGTACATTTTGTACATTAAAAGACTTTGTAGGCTTTTTGTTGCTAATTAAACGACCAACCATTTCAATTACAATTAGGAACTTTTAGAAATTGGATGACAATTATTTTTTTAAATGAAACGGTCTGTTATTACTATCCGCATTGTTCTCATAACTGAATGATATAACAAACATTGTCACATTCACTGTTTTAACAATGAATTATGGGAAATTTAAATTCAATCAAAATGACACATTTCTATTGTTCGAACATGCAGCATTATTTGAAATTTTAACGTGAACGCACTCGGTACGTTGAGTAGCCTTCGAAATATGTATAAGCATCAAGACTTTTAAATCTAAATTGAAAATAGAAGTGATGAAAAGATCCAATGACTAATGATATCACTTTATTTTTATTTAAACTAAGACGTTGAACTAAATGTAATCAATTCATTAAAATGACCATTCTGTGAAATCGCTGAATATTTAGACAAAATTTATTTACTTTTAAATAGAAAAATGATGTTACCAAAAGTTTTTAGACAAAATTTTCATAGAAAATGTTTTATATTTTTTGTAATTTGAATATTTTTATCTTTTATATTGTTAATATTTCTTGTACGTAATTGAATTATACCATGTTACTATTCCGCACATTACAACAAAGGAATGATAAAAATAAAAAAAAAAAAAAAATGATGCGACTTTCGAGTTCATCCAGAATGGTAAGAATAGCGCTCATTTTTCTAAAGAAAGAAAATATGTCCACACCGCGATTTGAGCCCGGTACATCCACATCAGCGTCTTATATGCTAAACATTTTAGTACGGATTTATGTGACGGTCAACGATTGACTTGCTTCTAAGCGTATAACAAAGTCACTCGATTTAAAAAGTTCATAATGTACATACGTGTTTGGATTTTTTTTAGAATGTTGGTCAAACTTAATGCCTGTGTGTAGTGCGTGATCTCAGGATTCCTGTAAAGTACTTAGTTTCTCGCTCGGGCATTGAAAACGTGATATAATCAATCTTAGGATACAACTCATTACGTATTACTTTTACTATGAACGTGTAAGCTCTTATTTGAATTATTTTGTCATTACATGACGCTCAGACATTAACACACCTATAACAGGGTCGTGGTGGAGATAATTAGAAGAGATCAACATTTCGGCATCTAGTGCCAATCTTCAGTGTCATGCACCTTGATATGCTGATGGACGTGATGGACAAAGTGCTGACTTCTTTTTTTGTCTCGGTTAGAGGTATTTTTTGGACTAGCAAAGTGTAACGGAAATGGTTACAACTGTCATCTGTTGAAGTTTTTGTATGAAACATTTCATATTCTAACCCTGAGTGTATTGTCTCCAAAGTTAACTCAAGAGCTTATTACGTTCATGAGAGCCTATGCGATCTTCTAGTGGCAGATGCCAACATATTGTAACTATGTAATGTGAGGGTTTAGTTCGATTTAAACTGTAGCACACATATCGATTTACCATTCTATCTAATGATAGCAAATTGGTTAAATCATGGGCGGTCGTTACGGAGAACAATTTCCGGCTATGTGAGGGAGCACACAATTTCGTAATTAATTCAGAGAATTTGTTGTTGAGTAGACCCCACTATGAAAAGTCATTCGACATTTTTCAAATCTCTACGATTATGAAATCAATTTTTAAAAATCGTTTGTAGTCTAATCCCAAGACATGGGTCGATATCGATTGAAAGTCTATTTACTTTACAGTAGTCCTGTATTTTTATAAGAGTTTTGGTATAAAAAATTAATATACGCATTTGATGGAAAAAACACAACAACAAAAAAATATAAAAAAAAACTTGCGGCCACTAGGATTTGAACCGATAACTCTAGAACAAACTGAGTTTTTTCACACCGCAGCATTTCTCACTGAGCTACATAGACCGTTCATGCTTTACTTTATTATCGCAACGACAAATGAAATAATAAAATGAACACAGCATATTGTTCTACGATAGTTCCTTCGATAAGTAGCCTACTCCACGAACTCAAATAGTGTACACTGTATTGGAAGAGTTATTTTTTTTCAAAATGTTTGTTTGTTTCAACGACCGAGTGCTACTACATTAAAGTATATGCAAGTGGGGTCATGAAAACAGCTTGCAACACAAGAGCGATTACACAATCTCGCCTTCGGCTCGATTTTGCAAACTTCGCCTTTATGTAACCGGCACATGACCCTACTTGTAATGTACTATTATTTGAGCTTGAAACGATCACTAGTTACCTGAATTTAATATTAAATGCGGTACTAAATGAAACAAAAATCAAATGAAAAAATAAACTTTTTATTTAAATATTTTCGCTTGTCGTCTCTGTACATGACACATTTTTTGTGAATATTTCACGTCAGTATAGTGTATTCTCCATATTCTCTTACTTGTTTCAGTTATTACTCGTATATTTATTATTACAGACGCGTTTTATTCTTGTTGCGTCGTGGTAACGAGTGTTAAGTGAATCGTTTCATCGTTTGGCTTTTAGATTATTGCGCACGTTTTACTCAAATATATTAAAAACCTTCGCGAAAAAACTTGTTTTTTTTCTTTTATATAAATATTAGACGATTCTGTAAACTTATTGTTCAGAATAGATCTATTTTGTTGGAATGGATGTCATATTTCCAGCTGTTGTGAGAACATTAATTTAATTGAATTTGATTAAATATTTGCTGGATCTGACTCATATGAGTTCTAGTTTATGGGTTTTAACGGATCGCCTGGCGACACGTTTTTGTTTAAAGATAACAGAAAGCACAATCAAAAATTATGTGTGATTTACTCAATAAAAGGCAGGTAAATAAAGTCATAGTTTAATGAACCCTTTTCTATATTGCAGTGATTTATTAGTTTGTGAGAAAGTTTTGTGCTTAATAAACGGATCATTTTCTATCAAAGTAATTTTGAGTCTCATGTAAATTATAATTAAGTTAGGTGAATACCCTTCAACATCGACAAACAAATTGTATACTATATGCAGTAGCGATTGTATCCGTAGAAACAAAATGGAACAAATTAATATCAGCTAAAACAGTTACAAAAATATTCCATGGCTTTTTCGAAGTGGTGGTAAATCGTTTATTTTAAAATTTAATCGTTACTTATTCTACTTACTCTCTACTACAGGTATTAACAAATGATTTTTGCTATACCCAGGTAACCGATGAAACTCCTTCTCCAAACATATTTAGCGTAAAGAAAGGTTCCTTTCATTTACAGTTTATCAATAGCCTGTTCGATTCTGACAATCTGTCAGCACTACGAACCTTATTCGATTTACAAGAACATTTGCAGTGCATATTTTCTATTTCGACTTTAGAATGAAGGGGAAATTGATCTTCTCAATATTTATAGTCATGTGTTAATTAGAATACATGACCGTCGATGGCTTGTGTCACCTACTCTGTCATTTCAGATGTATATGTACTCCACGAATTCAATTTGGTGCTGTAGCAGGCACTACTTTTCAATTTGACACTAGGCTGCCTCTATGTGCCCTTGAGCCATGAAATTTTAAGCATATAGCCAGGTGTCAAAAATTGGTGTATATCACTTTTATGGCATTGACGAATGCTTTACAACGCACCAAATTTCAACTTGACACCGGGCTGCCATCTACATTTAAACAAACATGTCTCAAGACATGACATGTCCGACATGTCTGATAAAGTACGCAGCCTGGTGTCAAATTGACAACTATTCATAAAGTACTCGTTATTGGTTGAATGCGTACTTTAGATTTAAAATCTAGTATCGGCCATTCACAAAGTACGAACTTCCTAAGGAGGAGAAGGGTTTCGATGAAAACGTACGCTTCATACATTTCAACATTTTTCCCAAACATTTTTGCATACGAGTGGGGTACTTTATGTATGGCCCCAGTGGTTTTATGCACTAGAGGAAGGATCAACCTAGTGCATGAAAGAACTTTAATTGCTAAATGTCTCGGAGATTTTCCGAAAAAGTGTAATCAATTTGTGGAACACTTTAATTAAGTGTAATTTGACTCAAAAAAGTCATGAACTATAATATAGAAATCAATAAATTACCATGTCGGTTCATTTCCAAGGTACCGCATACAAATATTCAGTATTTGAAGCTATGGGAGGCAGGAGTACCTTTAAAATTTCTCCATTGTTACTTCGAACACTATGGATATTCTTATTCTGTGAAATGTAGAATAGCTTCACAAATGCATTCTACAACGTTTATATTTATTTATTTATTTATTTATTTATTTATTTATTTGTTTAACGATCAACAAACAGGCCGAAGCCCAATAACATGTCAATCGAATTCATATTATTAATCTCTAATACAATTAAGGAAAATCAAAGTTGAACAGCCAGTAACTAACCATAATATCAGTAAATAAGGTAATCTTTAACCCTCCTCTTGAACACCGGAAATCTGTCATCCATGATATCCAATTCTGAGAAAAATTCATCATGATGTTCTTGCAGCCGGTAGATAGGGCAGTTCCTCTGGATGTTGGTTTTGAAATTGGGAAGGTAGAATACGTTTCGTAGCCGGGTGCGTTTATTTCGACGATCGAAAGCAAGCTGATGGCGCAATTGTGAATCGATGCGGCCATGGATCAGTTTGTGGAGAATCAGTTCGTCGTTTTCGAGCCGCCTAGATTCCAAGGAATGCATCTTTAAGAACTTCAACCTTTTGTCGTACTTCTGCCGATCGATGTTAAATTTGTAGAAAAACATTCTAGAATATTTCTTCTGAACGCGTTCAATCTGATCAATAGAATTGTGGTAAAACGGAGGAGATATTTTCAAGATCTTTTGAACTGGAGTGTCTTCAACAACTAATTAGATGGAATATAAAATTACAAACTATCAATTACTTCTCGTTTGCACTTACACAATTGTTGATTGGTAGTTATGATAGCTATTTAGTTTCTGTAACAAATACTCCAGAACCAAAGCACCAAGATACGCAAAACAAAGCCACATAACAATCGATATACTTGCTATTAATGTCTTAATAGTTTCATGTGTAGACAATGATGTTAGAATCTTGCAAACAAATTCGTTTCATTAATTCAATGTTTTTATTTGTTTAGGTCCTGTCGATGAGTACAGATGAATACAGAAAAGCATCATTTATCCCGTCTGGATCATTTGATTTAGATTTTCCAATACCAGACTTAATAGGAACAACAGAGATATTGACTGAAGAACACAGGTGAGTTCAATAGATTGCTGGATTGTAATTTGTGGGCTGGGAAGAGTACATTACATTGGACTCATAATAATGAACAACGTTCATGGGGTGCAAAACGACATGTTTTGACGATTTTCCGAATAATACGGCGAAAAATCATCACCGCATGTCGATCGTATTGTGAGAGATTGGTGAAAAGTGTTCGGGCGGTATTGTCAGATGCTGCTTGCAGAGTTTTTTTTGCAATGCCAATGACAAATTGAAGCAAACATGAAATGCGAAATGTTTGTCGGTATTGGTAAATGCAGGTAATTTCGTAACATTTAAGTGTATTATTTATTTTCAGCGGAAATCAAATCTGAAGGAATTGTGTATACGTTAGTATGCGATGTGCATGCTCTACACAAATTACATATTTTCCTTCGGCTTATGGTTACGTGAATCCAGTCTGTATCTATTATGTCATTGGATTTTGCTCTTTATGCTTTTTTCGATTTAGAGCTCAAGTCAGTTATTCGTATAATTATTCGTTATTATTATACTCATTGTTAACTGTAATTTTTCTGTAAAAGCTTAAGATGATTTCTTTGTAATTGTTTGCAGAGAAAAACTTTGTGGTCACTTACCTGCCAGAGCCGAGGGTTATTCGTGGTCACTAGCTTTTAGTACATCGCAGCATGGTTTTTCCTTGAATTCATTGTACAGAAAAATGCAGCGGCTAGAGAGTCCAGTATTAGTTGTTATTGAAGATACCGAACATAATGTAAGAATTTTCTTTCGGCTTCTTTTATTTTTAGCGACAAATAATAAGACGAATAAAATAGGTTTTCGGTGCCTTGACATCTTGTTCGTTACATGCATCTGATCATTTCTACGGTACCGGAGAATCGTTGCTCTTCAAATTCAATCCAAGCTTTAAGGTTTTCCATTGGACTGGGGAAAATTTATATTTTATCAAAGGAAATCCAGAGAGTTTGTCAATTGGTGCTGGAGAGTAAGTATACAACTTAGAGTTTCTTTACCTTTTGTGATGTCATAACAAATTTAGACTTTCTCTGTAACTAACATTTCTGCATCTACCAGAAAAAATATAATTACATTTGTCACTCATGCGCGGAAAAAACCTAAAAAATTAATTTGAGATAAGTTTATGTATTTTTTGTACTTGAAGCAATCAAAGTTAAATCTGCACAAAAATTCTACATAAAATATATGCAAGGGACCCGTACGTATCAGAATAGATGTGACAAACGGAGTTGATGTTACGAAAAGACTCGAACGTATTTGAGTAAATATTGCCTTAACTCCTAAGTGTATGAAATTACGTCCACATTAAATTGCATTGGAAATTGCCGAGAGGGCAATATTGAAAAACCCGCCCGAAGCAACGGCTTAAAAAAGGCCTTCCGAAAGTACAAAATTGACATCCAAATAGACAAAAATGTTCATCTCAATTTTTTCTACAACATAGCAAAGACCATTTTTTTGTCTAGGCCCGACCTAGGGTCCTCAGAAGAGGTCTCAGACAAATACTTACATGGACAAAAATATTTCCCTCTATTTTCTCTACAGCATGATGAAAAACCATTTTTTTGTCTAGGGTAGACCTTAGAGCCAACCTAGGGCCATAAGGATATGCCTCGGATGCATACTTCCATAAACAAAAATGTTTCCCTCAATTTGCTCTGCAACATAGCAAAAAAAAATTCTTGGTTAGGGCCGACCTTAGGACAGACCTGAGGCCTACTTCAGCCCTAAACATAGGCACCGGGTTCAAATTTGTTTTTGAACATAATTCGGTACTCGGTTACCTCTCAAATAGAAAAAGAATCAACAAAATCAGTTAGGATTTATCCAACTTATGTAAACAAACACGTTAGGCCCTAGTTGAAACTCAGTTTTAGGGTCCTGACTGAGTCCAAGGGTTTGTAACCGAAAAATTTTCTTCCATAAAATGGGAGACAGTCCTAGACCACTCGATAAAAAAAAAAATTTGAAAATCGGAAGAGATTTACTCGAGTTACGTCCAAAAAAACATGCAGGAGCTCGTTTTTAGTGTCCTAGCTGTATCCTCGGGCCTAATCTCAAAAAAGTTTCTTTCAATAATTGTTGGGCTTTCATAGACCTCCTGATGAAAAAAACAATTTTGAAAATCGGAAAAGAATTACTCGAGTTATGTACAAAAAACACGTATGGCCCTAGCATAGACTCGGTTTTAGTGCCCTAGCTAAGTCCAAGGACTCGAATTTAAAAAAGTTTTTTCCATAAATTGTCGGCCACGCCCAGATCTTTCAAACAAAAAAAAATTATGAAAATCGGAAAAGATTTACTCGAGTTGTGTACAAAAGACCAAAAACCACTTAAACGGCCCTAGCTCGGCGGCCCTTGGGCCGACAGTGCCCAGATTCAATCTTATAAAAGATTTTTCGATTACCTTTCAGGGGAAAAAAGTAACTCTTTTCCGATTTTCATAAATTTTTTTTTGTTCGAAAGATCTGGGCATGGCCGATAATTTATTGAAGAAACTTTTTTGGATTTGAGTCCTTGGACTTAGCTAGGGCACTAAAATCGAGTCTCTGCTAGGGCCATACGTGTTTTTCGTACATAACTCGATTAATTCTATTCTGATTTTCATTTTTTTTGTATCGAAAGGTCAAGGACAGTATCACGTTTTATGGAAGAAAATTTTTTGATTAGAAACCCTCGGACTCAGTCAAGACCTCAAAACTGAGTTTCTCCTGGGGCCCAACGTGTTCGCTTATATGGGCCATTCCACGAAAACTCCGTTCCCACGCTCGAAATGCTCAGTTGTTACGAAAAAATATTAATAGAAAATGGTGCATCAGACGTATTGATCCCTTAACTAGAAGATAGTAACTTTTCTATTGCTTTCATTTTGCAACTACTGAGAATTTCACGCGTGGGAACGAAGCAGACCGTGGAATTGCCCATATAAGGTGGATAAATCCTAACCGATTTTGTTGATTCTTTTTCTATTTGAGAGGTAATCGAGTACCGAATTATATTCAAAAACAAATTTGGACCCGGTGCCTGTGCTTAGGGCTGAAGTGGACCTCAGGTCTGTCCTAAGGTCGGCCCTAACCAAAAAAAACTTTCGGAAGGCTTTTTACACCGTTTCTTCGGACGGGTTTTTCAATATTGCCCTCTCAGCAATTTCCGATACAATTTAATGTGGACGTAATTTCATACACTTAGGAGTTAAGGCAATATTGACTTTTCGTAACATCAACTCTGTTTGCCACGTCTATTCTGATACGTACGGGTCCCTTCATATGTTTTAGTTTATATTTTGAATTTTTGAATTTAGCTATTTTCTTTTATGATTGGCTTATTTAAAGTCACCCTCCACATATTCCGTACTAGTCTTATCCCATAATTTTTATAAACATGCCTTAACTATTACGATTTAAGAAATGAATCACAAAAATTAATTTTATTGCTCAAATTTACTTTCAGCGGAAAATTTGGTCTATGGCTTGATGGTGATCTAAATCAAGGCCGATCGCAGCGGTGCAGCACGTATGCAAATGAGCCATTAGCACCTGAAGAAGATTTCGTTATAAAAACACTTGAATGTTGGGCATTCGTTTAAGTAATCAAAGCAAAAAAGAGTACGTGAATGAGGAAATATCTTATTGAAGAAAAAATGAAAAGATTTTATAGGAAAAAAAATGTTTTCGCAATAGAGAAAAATGAAAAAACCTTGTATAAGGAAGCAAATTTAAATCTACGTTTAATTTTAATTTTATTTTTAATATCAATAGAAAAGCATAATTTCAGGCTACGTCATTTTGGTAGATTTCAATGAACATGTTATTTGAATTACTATATTACCATTTCATTCATTTTTTTCGGTACAGAGCGCCAATAATTTTTTGGGCAGTAGCAATGATAATATATGTGAAGTTTATCGGTTAGTGTAACCACAACATCTACAGTTATTCGAGTATTGGAGAAAAAATTGGTTCAAACGTGTTAAGAATAATACTATGTACAGAAAAAATTTATCATTTACATTAACGTAAGCACTCTTACGTTCTTCTTTATGCAAAAGTCTATGTGGTTTAATTTAGGTGTTCCTTGATGTGCACTCATGTTTGTGATGAAACATCAAAGTGAATCGATAACAGATGAAAAATATTGTTTAATTGCTTCTGTGGGATGAACCGAATACGGTAGTTGGGTTACGTTTATCGTTTAAGATTCATTTGGACATTATGGAAATTTATGCAATTTTTTGTAAGTGTCGAGCCGACATCGTGGACTGAAAAATCCGCCACCGTTTAAATTTGTCTGCGCCACCGACACTCAAAAAATTCAATTGGGGCACGGCTCTAGCTCAAACTTGCAATATGTCAATTGAACAGATTTTAACAACTGCACATCTAACACAAATAATCAAATTATACGAGCACGACCGAGATATATTAGAAATTGACGTTTCCGTTAATTTTTGCTTCCATAAATCGAAACATTTAAGAGTGATATTGCGAAAACTTCAGGTGATTTCAAATATTTTCCATGAATGCCAGACACGTGTCTTTCAGTTTTTTTAAAAAAATTTTCGTTTTCGAGTAATGTGCCGAAAGAGGTCTGAAAACTGATTTTAATTATTTCTCAAAAAGTAGTTGATATTGCCTGCTGGTGCCGCTGTCAATAATTAACCCCACAAAAAAATTGTTGTAATACTTCAGATTCGTACATAATATCAGCACTTTCCATCAACTACTTTCTGAGAAATGATTAACATCAGTTTTCAGACCCCCTTGTAGTATACCACTTTCGGCACATATTACTCGAAAACTGAAAGACACGTGTCTGCTCATTTTCGAAGGAGAATCGAATGAGTCATATATCGCTTGATTCGGAAATGGTATGTATGGAAACCACCTGAAGATTTCGCGTCATCACTCTTAAACTCAGAATGGACATTTAGAGCTAGTTTTATGTCTCTCTACGATGTGCTTAACAACTTTTTTTTTACATTGCAATTCAAAGTTAAATTTGTGTTGATAAGATGGTGACACTGCCCTCAATTAGATTACTGATTGTGGGATAAAAGTCACTTCATTCAATAAACTGCACCCTGAAACAGTAAAGATTGAGATTAAGCTCGGAATCCCTTGATAAATAGAAAATGTCACCAACTCCGGAACATTCGGGTAACTTTTGTTTATCTCTGCAATATACGTTACGTACCCCAACGATCATATTCATCAATTAAGTCAAGAGAAGTGAACGACGTTAAAGTTAATTTATTTAAATTAAAGTATGATGAAATAACTATATTTTTATAGGATGTTATAATAAATGTGATAAAAATTAGTAAACAAAAAAAGCATATAAAATTATTTACAATGATTTCATTATTATTTGGTCATCGTAAGTCGCATGTGATTCAGTTTTCGAATTGGAAAGCATAAAGTAATTAAAGAAATTAAATGCAAAAATGAAAATTATGGAGAACAAAATGTTTAATGGGAAAATTTACCCACCTGACACATTAGAAATCACAAAAAAAAAGAAAAATTTGAAGGGATTTTTCGGTCAAGCCTGTCACATGCAAGCTATCGGATGTCAGTCCGGAGTTAATGATTTCGTCAAACAATACACAAATCACACGAAAGCAGAAACAATTCAAATGACAAAAATCGTGATTAAATATTCAGGGACTAAAACAAGCAAAACATTTGTTGCATGTAGCTATAAAAAAGTTAGAATTTCCGAATTGGCACAACCGTCATTCATTACGACACTCTCCAATCACCAACCAAAACTTGCAGGTACGGTGAATTTATTTTATTTTTTCATTACGTCCGAATTCATCACTCACCTACAAACGGAATTTTTTTTTTGATTATTTGGACTTTCTATCAAGATGATACATGTTACCCAACCAAGCAGCGGCAAGAAAATGCGATTTTCCTAAAATCGGTCCTTAGTGATGAAAATGAATGCATGTCGTCGCAGCAAATTCAACTAAAAAAGTAATACAAATTTGTGGTGAGTGGTGACTTTCGACACAATTGAATTCCTAACTAAAAATTTATGATTCATTCAACAAGACGAATATTATCAGTTTTTGTTCGTTTTATTTTAAACCTGACTTTGATTGATCATTCCGCTGTACATTAGGGTGGTCCAAAAAACTAAGTTATTAAAAAGTCTGGGGCCCACCCCTAAAAAGTTTCTAAATGTGTCCCTGATAAAAAGTGTATATGTAGCCATCTGAATCCAAAGCCGTCCTGAGGGTTCCCCGAAGCAAAATAGTCAAAAAAGCGTGAAAATCGTGTAAAACGTAGGTTTTAAGAAAAGTGCATGAAACTTGTGAAAAATGAGGAGCGGTTTTAGGGCAACTTTGGTTTATTCCGTTCAAAATAGTCCCGAAAAAATACTTTTTCATGTGGTGGGCGCATCCGAAGTGTTTCGATGTCAAGAGAGTCCGTCAAGTGGCTTTCTTAGCTCACAACTTCTTTGCTCTAGGCCTCGGTGAGTTTCACAGTTTTTGGAAAACGGTCTTCTATGAAATTTTGAGTCTAGATAGGACTTCAAAATAACGCCTAAACAGTTTGTCTTGTAAGCATAAAATTCATTAAGTCTGAACAAAAATTTATTTTTCGAGTAGAGTGACACGCCTACGTGTTAGGCATCCCCAGCATGCATTTACCTGTAAATCAAAGTGACTTTCGGCATTTTTCTACTCTTATAGTATTAGTCCTTCCCAAAAAAGCCAAATAATGACGAAACACACGGACGGCCACTTAGGCAGGCGCATGGAAGTTCATGAAATTTCATGGAGGTTCTCGAAAAATAAATTTTTGTTCAGCCTTAATGAATTTTATACTTCCAAGTCAAACTGTTTAGGCGTTATTTTGAAGTCCTATCTAGACTCAAAATTTCATAGAAGACCGTTTTCCAAAGACTGTGAAACTCACCGAGGCCTGGAGCAAAGAAGTTGTGAACTAAGAAAGCCACTTGACGGACTCTCTTGACACCGAAACACTTCGGATGCGTCCAGCACATGAAAAAGTATTTTCTCGGGACTATTTTGAACGGAATCAACCAAAGTTGCCCTAACACCACTCCTCATCTTTGACAAGTTTCATGCACTTTTCCTAAAACCCACGTTTTACGCGGTTTCCACGTTTTTTTGACTATTTTGCTCTGGGGAACCCTCAGGACGGCTTTGGATTCAGATGGCTTCATATACACTTTTTATCAGTGACACATTTAGAAACTTTTTAGAGGTGGGGCCCCGAACTTTTCGACAAGTTAATTTTCCCATACATTTTTGGACCACCCTACTGTACATTGTACTTCTCATTGCTTCTACCGCTGGCTTTCCCCCTTTTTCGCATTTTATTATCAAGCAACTTGTTGGTGTTCTTTAAAGCTGTAAAATAAAGGTTTGATTTCGATTGAAGATTACATAGGCGCCATCTGTTCAGTAGCCAATTTACGTTAAATGCTGTACTTCCGGTTGTCTTATGTGATTTTCCATACTACGTTTTATTAAATAATAGTTAAAAATCACTTGCGGCATTTAAAGTAAACTCGGTAGTTTTCTAATTTGGTTACATATGCAGCTATTCAACTCAAATGATGCGATTCCAAAATTATCGAAGTATAGTTTTAATTCATTTCAAGAAAATGTAGAAAAATAAAGGGCTGGAACTTTTCACCATAACATTTAAAATCGTCGTTGACTGGAAATAAAACTTAAACACATTGTCTGGAATCAACTTTTGATTTTATAGCCAATTTGTCTTTTTTTTCGATTTTATTAAATTAGTTTTATTAAGTATCGCATAGGTAAGTATATGATTAACTGAAATTATGATGGAGCAACTCTAATCAATGAAATATTAAATATAGAACTTATCAATTAAATATGATACCGTGGACTGTTTATATGTTTTAATCATTTAACGTTTAGTGAACAATTTTCATTTATTTAGTCATTTTTTCCATTATTTTTTATTTTTCAAAGTTATTATCATCATTATTGTACATACTTTACGGATTAAATATACTTATAAATAAAAGAAAACGAAACAAGACAAGAAATAGAAACTTTTGTAACCACACACATTGTTTTCTGTTTTTCTTTTGTCAACAATAAATACATTTAACAAATATTTTTATTAAGTTTTTGACTGTTTCATTAAGTTCCACACAGAGACATTGCAACAGTTTGCCGAACACTCGATAAATATTCCTTGGTGGATTGAGCTATGCTGAAAACTAGGGACCATCCATAAAGGACGTCTGCGCTAGGGGGGGGGGGGTTCTTCAAAGCGGACAAAATGGGGTGGTGAAATGAATAACGTTCACTTTTTTGTTAATATTACTTTCGTGAACTGGAAAAAAAACTCGTTCGAAACTTAGAATGAAATAGTGGTTTCGTTATTTTCAAAACATTTCGTTATTGCTAAAGTAGTCGGCGAAGGTCAACCGAACGTCAAATATGTTTTATTTATGTATATTGTATATTGTATACTTACTTCTACTTCCGGCTCTAGTGTAGAGACGGATGTCAACAGGATGAACTGGACCTGTAAGGTGTACTATTGCTATTGCTAATATTGTAGTATCCGTTCAGTCTTGTCTGCACTGTGAGGAGTCTAAATGTCAGTTTCGGTCGAATAAATAATGTTTTTTTTCGTAAAATTTTGGATTTTTAAAGTCTCTTAAAAGGCGGACGTCCTTTATGAACGGTGCCCTACTATTATTTATGATTTCACAAAACATTGTAAAAGAACAAAAAAAAATTATTACGAATTTTTGCTTCCTCCATGCCTCATATTTTAAAAAATCACACGAATGTATAAGTTTAAATTCCCTAGGTTTTTGAGCCGGATCGGGAAAGTAAGTAGTAAGTAAGTTTAGGTAGGTTTATAGAACATGGTTTGTGAACTAAACTTGAAAACTAGCACATTCAGTACAAAAATCTTGTTCATATTTTCACTTCGTCGGTCTTGTCATGGGACTTCCTCTCCTTGCGACTTTACCCCCAGAAAATATTTTTTCCTGATTATACGGGAAATTCGAAGGTGACGTGTCTTTTCACTTAATAAAATCGCTTCAGTGGATCCGGAGATATGACCTTTAGAAAATGATTATTTTAAGTACAAAATGTCTACTTTAAAGTGTCTTGAGTCTTGAGAAAAACGCTTTTATTTATTTTAAATTATGCTAAAGTAAATTTTATTCGCCAACCAAAGGTTTTTTCTACTAAGAAGACATTATCAAGGCTCTTTCTAGACTGAAAAATATTTCTTTACAAGATGCAAGTAATTGAAATGTTAGACAAAGACAGAAAAATAACACAGTGAAGTTAAGTACAAATAAAAAAGGGGGGTTTTTGACCCTCGTTTCAAATAGGCTAAGGTTGATGACCATATAGATGTCGCTAACTGATTATTCACAATCAAAAAAACTCTTCGTCAATGCTTATATAACTCTCTTTCATCTACTTTCTTTTATCAAGAAACGGTCGAATACAGGAGGTTATATTACCATCGTCTAAATTAAGAAGGTTTTCATTTCTATCATTGTGAATATGTATCGCTTCATAATACTCGATCTTCGACATTTGTCTTACTTGCTGTATAAGTTTTAATTCGCTGATGTGCACGTCATGTTTGGAACTGAAGATGTATATGCCTACTGCTGTTTTGTTTTTCCATCTGGAGGAGTTGATATGCTCACTGAAACAACACAGGAACATTGTATTCTGTAGATCCCAGATTTGTGCAGATCTAGGGATTTGTCTTGAACTGTTCCAAGTAAACTCTTCAACGATCCTTCATTTCTATGAACGAGGTCTATGTTGTTCCTTCTGTATATAGGCTTCAACACCTCCGTTACTTCAGGGAAAAATTTAATGCTAACTCTTCTGGGCGGGTCATCGTGCTCATTATAAAATGATACTTCTAATAGTTCTTTTTTCTTCTTATGTATAAATAAACATGTCTAAAATTATTGAACTAGCATAACCATTGACTTATCCAATTTCTACTATCTTCAGAGTTTCTTTCTGGATCTTATCTTCATCAAGTGGCAGGTTAAACATGAAATGATCCATCGAGTGGAAAGCCGCCAATTTCAAATTGTGTCGGATTCCGTGACACCTGTTTGCACAATAACTTTCAGATTATTTAAAATGAAGTTGATACGCAATCCGAAAGAGTTGCAAAATGTGCTTCTTCACAGAAAAAAAACCCCCTTTTTTGTTGGTTACTGGTTTCGACATCTGAGAATTTGAAAAAATGTGTTAACCCCCATTAAGCCCGAACGAGGCCTGGAGCTAGGGCTCCTGAAAACTCCCATACAAGTCCCGTATAAAAGCATATTTTGTATGTGTTTGTGTGTAACGTATATGGTAGCACATTGTTCTTTCTTACGAGTTTGAGACAAAGATTGGGTATTCGAGATAGAGGTTTGATGTCAAAGGGAAATTGGTTTGGTTGGGGTGGCTGTGTAGTGTAACGGAATGACCGCCCAAAATGGCGGATAATAGATGTGGCAGGAGGAAGTTGCATGAATCATTTTCCCTGTAGAAATAGGCGCCGCCACGCCTCGGTTTGACGGCGACGACGCGACAGCGGCTAAAAAATTTCCTTATATAATCTGACTAGAACAATGTTTATACGTCCAAAAGAACTGATACCATTACAAAAACCCTTTTTAAAAAGCAAACGTAACGCCAGTCCTTGCCTTGTTCCTTCTTCAAAAACAACAGATATCATTTAGGAGTAACGCTTGAACCTTTGAAACGCAAAAAATTCTTTTGAAATATTTTCACATTTGATTATAACCAAAC